>QKMX01157896.1:0-10001 GCA_003401595.1 Venustaconcha ellipsiformis
CACATACCCACATTGGCTAAATCCGAGACTCGAACCCACAGACAGATAATATACCATTATGGCATCACTTAAGACATTCACATAAAAAGTGCATAATTCCTCTGAAAATAGCATTCAGTACCATGATTAGTAAATATGTATGAAGATGACCATAATCAATGTGTCCTAAGCTTCACATCAATCCAATGACAAATATTCCATCTGGCTGTAAGTATAAAAAATATCACTATCTTTAACAAAAACTAATGGGACAGGAAGATTTATCAATATGTGTATCTTGAAATAATGATCATAATATGTAACAAGTTTAACAATGTTCAATATGCAAAGATACATTGCATTAACATGAGTCCATTTAACCTTACATTCAGTTGCAGGACAAAAAAGGGCAATAACTCTTAACATAAACTGCAGAGCACAGTGCTTTGTTGGTATGGATAGTGAAGATGATATGTACAAAGTTTGATAGTGACCCAATGAAAAAACTGCATTCACAATATACTCTCATATCATACTTTACATCCATCTGTAAGTAAAAAGGAGCAATAACTCAAAATGACAAGCATAAATATGTCTTCAGATAGTATATCTTCAGATGATTATAGTATGTACCATTTTCATAGCAATCAATCAAATCCTGCCAGAAATGTTATGTTCTTGAGATTCTATCATTCTCTACAACCTTCTGAAAGATCAAAAGCACAATAACATAAAGTTTTGTGAGTGAAGTGATTGGATGAAATGTGTATCTTCAGATGACTTTCAGAAGTGAAGTGATAGGATAAAATGACCTTCATGATTATTATCACATCAATTCTATAAAATTCTGAGACTGATGTAGTTCACAAAATTCTATCATCAATCATCTGGAAGACAAAAGGGCTCTATTGCTCACCTGGCATACATAACAGTTGACCATTTCAATAAGCAGGTAGTTCTGAAAGAATGCAACTCATGTCAAGAATCTTCCAAAACTTTATATCATGTCACTACACCCATTTTACATGTCGGATTAATTTATAGGTACATTTCCTAAACAGTAATTTGATTTTATACTTTTTCTCCAGTTACAAATAGCAAATTATTTAATTTAATCCCATACTGTATTCTAAAATGCAATTTAGTAGTTGGGTTTCCTAATTGTTTGAAGGGTGAGAACTCTACTACATACCTGCATTCTTAATAGTTCACAGAAAAATAATCAATAATTGGCTCCGGATATGGAAATATCCATATTGGATCAGAATTCATTGGTAAAGGATATGGAAATATCCATGTGGGATCATAAATCATTGGTTCAGAATATGGAAATATCCCTGTGGGATCAGAATTCACATGGCAAGCCTTCAGCCTGGTCTTTGCATTACAAAGTTAAAGACACTGATATTAAATCCTTATCATGTCTGACTGAATATCACCAATTCGGTTTCTGTTGTTCAAGTGACAAGTGATACTTTGTATTTCCAGACTGGTGCTCAGTCATGCTTTGATTCTTACTGAATGCATTTGATCATGAAAAGTTATGGGCATTTTTTTTGTACGTGTTACAATTTAGAGATGTATTATACAGTTTACAACCGTGAGAAAGCCATGTAATATTTACAGTAAAATAAATGTATTCACTCAATCACTTAAAGTGATGGAATCATAACAACAGCATGAATTTCTGCAAATTCTCTTGAGGTTTGAATATGTTAAAAGTTTTTCACAAAGTACAACTATAACTATATCCATGCCAATTACTTACTTTTTTATCACTCTTTCCAAGTTAGAGGAAAATAATCCTATGCACAGATTTGAGAAATTCCACTGCAGGCTGGATCCAATTTGGGCAGAATCAAGGCCTTAAGCTGCCAAGTTGGGTATCCTTATTCTTGATTCTTTGGGTGGAAGTTTTCAATCACACTTCAACATGTACCATTCATTCTATGAATAAAATACTAAGTGAATTATGAATTGTACTTACTCAGGTGAGGATTCTGGTGTCATGGAAACCTCCTCTGTAGGCACTGAAATGCAAGATGATTATATATAAGTGGAGGAAAAACAAACTGAAAAAATTATGATTGACATTTTTATTATATATTTCCTTGGTAGAGGTCCAGACAGAGACAGAATATAGTGAAACCAATAAAATTTGCTTTGCATTCTAACATGGTGAAAAAAATTATTTGGAACTAACCTGAGGTATATGAAAAAATATTTTTTGAAAATTTAATATTTCTGACAGGTTATTGTGATTCCTATTGTAGAAGATAACACATCTCACAAAAGTTAATGACTTTATCTTATTCAATTTTCACACTGCATTCTGAGAATCTTTCTGATATTTAGCTTAGTAAAAAGAGTATTTCATGTACACATGAAACAAACACACATGGTCCAACTTCATCACTTTGGAAACATATCAAGTCTTCTTCATTTATACCAGTTAAATATTGCCCAGAAATAAAATGCAAGGGTAAACTCTCCTTTTGATGTTGAACTTCAAACTAAAAGTCCCTAATAAATAAGGCTCTATCTTACATAATAGGATTATAATGTCAAATTTCACTGAAATTGTCTGAAGAGAACTTTTGCACAGGTTAGGAATGACATATGAAAGATCTATTTTAGCGGTCTTTCTTATGGCAGATGAAAATGTGTAGTTTTGTACAAATGCTCTGTGTAGTGCTGAAGTTACCGTTTGGAAATGAAAAGCAATAGCTAAAGACATCGACCTTGACCTTGCAGCTACGTGCCCAAAAATCAACTGGAATCCATCACTGGGACAAGGGGAAAAAATGTACTAAATCTAATTTTTGTCCTTTAAAACTAAAGTTATCATCTGGAAATGAAATGGATATGTTTAGAATATTTTGTGCATCAGTAACCTTGAAGCTGCTAACACATTTGGAGAAAATGGGTTTGGGGTTTTTTCTTGGGCTAAATGAAACACCAAGTTGTATTTAAATCTGCTAAAGTTATGCAGAAAAACAAACTGATTGCCTCCCAAAAATAAATAATAATGAACTACAATGTCCTATAACTTTTGTTAATGGGTGTATACAAGGTTCATCACATAATGATTCGTTTTTATTCCGATTGACCAAGTACATTAATTGTCATTCTGATGTTAATACAGTAATGAAACATTTTGCAATAAAAAAAATTTTTTGTTGGTCTTGGCTGTGTTTGTTATTTCAAAACACCAAGACACATTATATTAATAGTATCAAGATAGTTGGAGTCAAGTCCCTTGCCCAGTGAAGTCCCTTGCCCAGTGAATTCCCTTGCCCAGTGAAGCCCCACAAAAACTGACTCAAGCTTATCCTGCCATAGGATTTAAATTTAAACCCTTTTGGTTGCAAGTCCACAGTAGTTTCAAAAAAACAAATAATAAGAACTTTACTGACCTCAAAAATGCACAACATGTTATGACCATAAAATTGAAAACATCACTCCAAAAGGAAATATGATGCAAATGTCAACTTTGCTTTTTACATTTCCCAATAAAATGCAATTGAATACATTTTTACAAGTAATATTAAATATAATATTAACAAAGCCATTAGAAAAGAATATATGACATGGTATGACAATAAGTGACCTGTAGACCATATGCAAACAAACCTTAATGAAGGTACATGTATTTATTGTTCAAATGGTTAATTGCTCTCCAACTTGGAATTCATAGTCAAAGACATGAACTTTTACTTGAAAAAAAAATACATGCTATAAATCATTGTCTCTAAAAAAAGCACATGCTGACAAAATTTAGTTGAATATTTTGTACAAATCAAGTAGCCAGACCTGAAATATTTATGGAATTATCTTCAAATTTTTTTCAGACATTTTGAAGTTTTTAACCTAGACTTAAAACTATTACAGCAACATGCTACCCTAAAACATTCATACAAGATAATGCTACTGTGAAGATTGAAAATTAACCACAGAATGGGCTGTGTACACTGTCATAATAGTGTACCTGTCATGATAAACAGTTTACCTCTGTCATAATAGACAGTGAGCTCTGTAATAATGGTCAGTGTACATATGTCATAATCCACAATGTACATCTGTCATAATGGAAGTTATAAATATGAAATCTATAAAAGAATGGGCTTTGTACCTGTCATAACAGAAGTTGGAAAGAATGGGCTTTGAACTTCTGTCATAAGGGAAGTTGGAAAGATGAAATCTTTAAAACATTTGGCTGTGTACCTGTCATAAAGGAATTTAGAAAGATGACATCTTTAAAAGTTGTAATGGGCTGTGTATCTCATAAAGAAAGTTAGAAGGATGAACTCTTTAAAAGGCACATGTACAAGGCAATTTTATTTCTAAATGAATGATCTCAAAAGGTTACAGAGCTACCAGTGGTATACTAATTACAACAAATGTGAATGGATGGACAGATGAATGTGATCACTATAGTAGTCCTGTATATTGATGTTGAGTTCTATTAAAATGTAGTGTTTGAAGAACACAACTTTTCATTCAATGCACTAAGGTCAAAACAGCTCTAAGCTATTGATACACCATCTATACTTGCTTATAAATCAAGTCCAACTGCAAACTGCACAGACCCACACCTATTAATGCATAATGTGCTAGCAGATCTGGGTCCATGCAATTTGTTATGAGTAATCAGTAAAACAATCAACATGGACCTAGATCTGCAGGTGCATTATGCTATGGTAGATCAGGATCATAGTTATTTGCAGTTGGATCTGACTTATAAGTGAGTAATATGGTAGTATGAAGGATTTGAAAATTGTATGGAGCAGTCATCATGCAATTTAAGTTTCCTGTACTGGGTGCTGGTACAAATTGTCAGGGTACACATATATTATGTTCATTAAAATGCTGGATTATGTAGGGTTTGATTGTTTCAGCTACTGTCATATATTGATGATATGCATCAACTAATCTATCCACCCACACCATGCAAGGTTGAATTCTTAGGTTGGTTCAGTTGACAACTGAATTGTCAATTAAGTTCTGTTAAGAGTAAGGTGGCTCTTACAACTGCCACTGCAGCCATATTAAAAAAAAAATTTGAATTTTAAGTTCACAAAGCCAATGTCTTTCATTTTAATTAATGTGATTTAATGTCAGATAAAGTCTCATCAAATACATTATTGGTAATAGGTCAGAAAACTATGTAAAAACATAATACAAACAAGAAATCATGCCCCTTTTCTTCCACTGAAATTCATTTTTTGAAACAAAAAGAAACCTTTAATGGTTTTGGATCTTCACATGCAATTTCAACATTTTACACAGAATCAATTTGGAGAGGGGACATGGTGTCCCCAAGATCTAAAAAATCCTGGAGATACACAAAATTTTATTGAGACAAAAGAAAAATACTAGAATTCACTTCAAAGCAATAACAGGTGCAAAAGTGAGTCTCAGACAATTCCATTTATATTAGTGATTAATTAATGTGTTATTATTACAAGTTTATCGAGTGTCCAAGTAACCCATAAAATACTGACATGTTTCAATATCTGGTTTACCATAACAGATCAGCAGATAACTATAAAAGGATACCGATTACAGTGTAACGCAAGAATTTGGCAGAATCAACATAACTGTTCAGTGTACATGGGAAGTATTTTGTATCTCTATATAGTTTTTAAATGTTGTCCATGACTGTGGATTGTAAAGGTCATATTGGCTAGAAAACATTTCTTTAAACCATTCAGTTCTGGAATCAACATAAATATTTGGTCTTACATCTTGAAATGTGTTATATTCATTTAGCCAGTACCGGTTTTTCTTCTTTTGTTGTTAATCACAGTCCTGTTGAAATGGAAATAATTATTGACTAGAACTGAAATGGAAATTATTATGGACTAAAATTGTTTCATCATTCCATTACTTGCTTCTATTGGTAGAAAGTTTAGGATGGTAGGGCAATATTTGGCAAGTTTAGGATGGAAAGGCAATATTTGGCAAGTTTTGGATGGTAGGGCAATATCTGGCAAGTTTAGGATGGTAAGGCAATATGTTGCAAGTTTAGGATGGTAGGGCAACATGATGCAAGTTTAGGATGGTAGGACAATATTTGGCAAGTTTAGGATGGCAGGGCAATATGTTGAAAGTTTAGAAGGTTTTACCACTCAGCAATGCTTTATTTAGGTTCTTTCGAGTTGTAACAGTGGTAGTATTATTTTAACAAAGAATTCAGTTATCTTTCTCATAATATTGCATGGATATGTAAGTTGTTTTTATACATGTTGATGACTGCTTTGCTATTATTCTTCTTGTTATTTTTATATCTATTCAGCAAGTCCAATAATGTATCAAGGCAGTGAGAGACAAAGATATCATAAATGATGTAGCCAATAGTAAACAGTATTACAAGAATCTATACATGGATGGGTGCTTTGTCTGAAAAACAATACCACATAATAGAAAGCTGTCTATGGCAATGACATCATGAACTTTTTTATACCCAAAAAGTTGATTTCAGTACCAGCCAATCTGCATATTTGGTTTACAGGTACAAAACAGAATATCAAATACATGTCCTGTTATAAGGATAATATTAATTTACAAAATCAAGATTAGGTCACATAAAAATATTATGGCAAAATTTCAACAATTACATTTGTCTTTTTTCTCTATCTTCAGCTATATTTCATGGCATATCAATATGTTTGTCCAATACTGAGAGGATACTATTGTAAGGATGCTTGCATCAGTTGGTCAAAATCTGTTCAGCAGTAGTTTTAGTATAAAGAAATGTAAATGTTTTTCTACTTTTTGTAGTGGATTGGTATCACTTGTCCAAATATGAAAGTCCTCTGTGCCAGATACTTTCTTTAAAACTTGCTCAAATTCACTTCAGCAGATTTTAGAATGAAAGTTAAAATGCACTTTTATTTTAAGTAACTGTGGTCATATTTGATGACTGATCAATTGCATAAATTTGAAAGGTCTACATTCCAGGACTGCTGAAATTCTATGAAATGGTTTTGTAAATGAATTATTTAAAGAACTTTATACCTGAAGTGGCAGCCATATTTTATGATGGATCAACATCAATTATAAAGACTTGAAATATCTTCATTTAGTTTGGTTGAATTTTATCCAATGGTTTTGGAGAAGTCATCATCTCATTAGATTTATCTTATAAGTGAAAATTATGGCTTAATGTAACAGCAGATCAGTATCATCTGAATAAAACTGAATGGTTTTCATGCTATACTGCTTGCTGAATAATATAAAGCTATGAGAGACTATGAGTCAGAAGACCAAATTCTTGATGCACAGATTTATTATCCAGTGTTATGACATTTCATGGTGGATCCCATCAAGAGACCATATTTTGGGGGGAAGAAAGTGTGGTCTTTCAAGGCAGATTCTACTGAATTATTTTTAAAAAATTCTACTGTTAAAAAGACATTCTTAAAAAGTGTTTATATTTAGTAATGGAATCCATACTTGATGATGGATTAGACTTGTAAAAGCCCTCTGGATGCTCTACCAAATTTGTTCCAACTGTATTCAATGATAGTTCATCAGAAGTTGTTTAAATATTTTTCTAATTTTATTAACAGCAGTCATATCTGATGGTGAATTGGTATCTTTTTTGTAAATATACAGCATCTTCAGGATGCACTCTGTCAAATTTGGTCCAATTTTATTCAATGCTTCTGGATAGGTCATCATTTGAGAATGATGTGTTTTTAGTAATGATATCATATTTGAATAAATCTTAAAGTCTTCATCCTTTCTGTCAAAGGTCCTAAAATTCTGTTCAGTAATTTAGAGGTTTTTTTGAAGGTCAGTAATTTAGAGTGTTTTTTTAAGGTCAGTAATTTAGAGGGTTTTTTAAGGTCAGTAATTTAGAGGTTGTTTTTTTAAGGTCAGTAATTTAGAGGGGGTTTTTAAGGTCAGTAATTTAGAGGTTTTTTTAAGGTCAATAATTTAGAGGTTTTTTTTAAGGTCAGTACGTTTTTGTTTTTTTTAAGGTCAGTAACTTTGAGGGTTTTTTTAAGGTCAGTAATTTAGAGGTTTTTTTTAAAGGTCAGTAATTTAGAGGGTTTTTTTTAAGGTCAGTAATTTAGAGGTTTTTTTTAAGGTCAGTAATTTAGAGGGTTTTTCTTAAGGTGTTCAAATTTTGGCAATAACTGATGGATAATATGCAAACTTGAAATTTCTCTATGTCGTGATGCTCTGTCAAATATTAGGTCAAATTCTGTGTTCAGCAGTTTTTGAGAAGGCACTTATATGTTTATCTATTTTTAGTCAAAGAAACTATACCTGCATCTTGTTGCATAAATTTAAATGGTTTTCATTCCATGATGCTTTCTGTCATGTTTGGTCAAGTTCTATATATGTCAGATTTAGAGAATTTTTTTTTTTTATTTTCAATAACAGTGATCACATTTTATGATTTGTACAAACCTGAATGGTTACCTTGCCAAGATGCCTATCTGTCAATTTTGGTCAGTTAAATTCAGCAGTTTTAAAGAGGTTGTTTACAGGTATTCCTGTTTTTGGTAATAGTGGATTTTCTATTTTTACTGAACTTAGAATATTCCAGAAATGAACTTTTGACCCTCATCCTGGTTTGACTTTTCAGTTTAATCTTTTCATATAATCTTGTTTACTTAAGGAATTACTCATTTTTGCATTTAACATCTTAGGTAGAATCAGTCTTACTGACGTGTTCGGTTTTCCATTTGGTAGGAACTATTTATTCATATTGTTATTGTTATGAGTCTATCCTCTTTAAATAAGTAACAAAAACAATAAAAAAGCAACTAGCTTCGTAAAATTCAACAATAATTAATTTCTCTAGTATACAAAGTGAAAATGAAAGACTAAGAACTTACAGTATTGCAATTAAATCCCAAAATAAACCTAGAATTGCAGACATTGGTTCTAATAATAAAAGTTCTGAATAAACTTGAGAAGAAATCCAAATTAAATCCAATGCTGAAGGTGTTGATACGCCTGTGGTGGCTTCTATCATGTTGGTGTACTAACAGCCACTTGTCGAAACACTATAATATAAATGCGGCTTTGAATTTACTATAAATCCCATAGAATATCTCTGTTCAAGATTATTATTATTTACGAGCACTCTGTATATCCAGCAAAAGTAATCACTGAATTAAATAATATGAAGATATAAATTCCAGCCTAAATGAACTCCTGGACATAACAATAATACAAAATTGATTTTGCTAGATCTTAAAGCAGAAATGAATAATCTTTCCAGTAACAAAATTATATGTTCTTGCACTTGACCTATGATCACAATTTGCATTTTCCAAACATAAAAAAACCATTACAATAATGGAAAGTAACCTACCAAAAAGTTGTTAATGTTTACAAAATAAAATATAAGTTATTATTAAAAAGTCTGTTTCTAAAGTTATAATATATAACCTGGACTATGAAGGGAAATTAAAATAACCTACACCCACATTAAATAAACATGTTTATTTCTATTAATAATGATCCCAATATTAAATCCATACACATAGAGAAATATTTTAGCTCTGTATGAGATGTTTACAGAATTTTAAACAAATTAATTTTTCAGGTCAAGCAGAAAATAAAAATTATTTTGGACAAGGTCAAGCCCAACATGCAATTTTACACTACAATAAAATATAATGGAACTAAAAATGTTTTTAAAAAATTGCTAACAAATAAACAATGCAAATTAAATATACATAACATTATTCACTAGAACTGCAAAGTGCTGTAATATTCATGGACTGGACACTAATTTGGAATTATAGTGAATGCAGAGAAGAACATTTTTGGATTATATTGTTGTGATAAAAAAAGACTTGGCATATCACCACACTATTGGCCATTACCACATTTGCATATTTGAGACTACAGGCACATCAACATATTCAATATTGGAACTTTTTTGGAATATCAATTCAGTTGCAGCCATTATACAACTGAACTTGCGATAGAACTTAGGACTATTTGGGATTTAATTCACATCACTGAAAGTTCTTTTAAATTTTCACTTTGTA
>QKMX01158020.1:0-10037 GCA_003401595.1 Venustaconcha ellipsiformis
TCTCTCTCCGATGCCTTTTTCACAATCCACATTTTCTTATTCACAAGCTATAAATATTTTTCATAGAGCCACATATTTTATGAACCCTGAAATGGTTAACATTACTAAAACTGTTTTGTTGCTTTTTATATGCACTTCATTTACATTGGAAATGCATTTGGAATTCAGGGTATGTTCTATTTTCATTTTAGCTATTGTCTTGTCTTTTTGTATTCCCTTCATAAGGCATATGATGATTTGATATTGTCCATCTGTCTTTCTATATGTTACCAAGTCTGTTTCCACACAGTAACTCTGTTGTACAACTGTTTACCAAGCTTAGTCAATTGCATGCACTTGGGGTAGGTTCCCTGTTGATTTCCTACTCAAAAGATCAAAAGTTAATGTCAGTGACTGAAAGAAGAAAAAAATGGTTTCTGCACAATAACAGAGTTCTCCTCTGTCTACACTTACCATGCTCTGCAGATAAGTTGCATTTTGATAAGAAAGAACATCTGCAGATTTGAGAGTAAAAAGGTCAAAAGTTAAGTATTGTGACTTAATGAAGAAAAACAGTTTCCAATCAATAACTTGAGTTCTCCGCCATCTACAGTTACCAGATGTTGTAGATATCTTGTACTTGGGGCAAGGAAGAACCCTATTTGGGGGTCAGATGGTCCAAGTCACACTGACTGAAAGAAGAGAAATGGTTTCTGCTCAATAACATGTTCTCCATTGTCAGTGCATGTGCCAAACTTGGGATAAGGAGAATTCTGTAAAGTTTGACCTAAAAGGTCAAAGGTTAAGGTCACTGACTGAAAAAAGTAAATTGTTTCTGTGCAGTAACTTGAGTTATACCATCTTTGGTTACCAAACTTGGTGGATAACTTCATCTTTGGGTGAGGATGAACCTTTTTGATTTTGAAATCAATATGTCATAGGTCAAGATCACTCTGAAAGTAAAAAAGGTTTCCATACAATTCAGCTTTGTGGATGGCTAAGGAAGAAGCCTATAGATTGGGGAGTTCAAAGGTCAAAGGTCACAAAAGAAAAAAGAAAAGTAGTTTCTGCACAATAACATCACTTCTACATAACAGACCTGGACCAAATTGTGTGCATGGCTTGTACTTAGGGTAAGGGTGAAGCTTAGGGGTCCAGACATTAAGGGTCAAGTTACTGATTGAAGAAGAGAATTTATTTGTGCACAACAATTTTGGTTATATAGAGTACTATTAATCATGCGGCAAGAGTAGAATGCGACATTCACAATAATCATGTTGATTTATGGTCTCAGAAAGGCATTCTGATTTTGCATTTATCACTTCTATTCATCATTTCACCTTGTTTTTATTTAGAACAAAATGGCAACAAATTCAGAAGTATTCTCTTTGGTTTAGTGTTACTAAGAGACACTACTAAAAGAGAAAGTCATTGAGGATGAGAGGCTATGGCTTTAATCCAGTCTTAATATACATAAAGTGGATGTATGAAGCCACTAAGAAGAATACAGCAGAATCAACCTACTTCAATTCTAAGATCATTAAAACTTCCAGCTGCAAAGAGCCTTTTGATATTACTAACAAGCAGATGTCAAGGAACAGATGTACACCATTGCCAATGACTTTCCCTACAGTCAGCCTTCAGACCTGTTTGCAGATTTCTCACATGAAAAAGTACAAACCATCATAGATCAGCTTGAGAATGCAATTTCAGTTGACTTATTGTCACCATGCAGTTGTGATACAGAATTTCAAAGGCAGCCTTTACAACATTTGAGCCTGTCTCTATGGATTTATTCCATACAGTACTAATGAAGAGTAGCCTTAAGTCATATGAACTTGATTTGATTCTTATTTCAGTGCTTGCTTGAATATTGCCTTCAGTAACCAATATTATTAATAGTTCTCCTCTCATCCATGGAATTCCTGTTGTTTTTCAAAAGTGTCATTTTAAAGCCTCTGTTAATGAAATCAGTCATGCCTGACCTTAACAATTTAAAAAACTACAGCCCTGTATCTAACCTCCTATTCATGCCAAAAATCTTAGAAAAATTTTTCTGATCCAACTCATCTCATCTGAATTTAAATTATTCTTTTAGGAATTTTCACTCTGCATATTGTCTTCACCACTGACCTCTCTGCTTGGGATAGTGAAAAAATAAAAGTCCTCTCCTTCCTTGACGTGTCTACAGTATTTTACACAATAGATCAAAATATATTACTTCACCATCTTCAGCATGTTTTTTTTTTAAATCATGATACAGATTTACTATGATTCAAGTCATAGTTAGTCAACACAACACACACTGTGTCCACCAACAGAAAACATTCCAGTACAGTTGATCTGTGTTTTGGTGTTCCATAGTATTCTGTGCTTGGACAGTTTTCATTGTTCTGTGCACTCTGTCCATCTCAGGTGTCATAGATCATCATCAGATGTTTCACCAACTGCACACTGATGACACATTAATATATAAATCTAGCCACCCAACTGAAGTGGATGCTGCCATGCAAGGCATAGAGGTGCAGTTCCAGTGTGACATTATTAGATGAGATGCAACAAGCTGCAGATGAACAGCGATAAAACTGAAGCCATTCTGATCACCATGCAGACCTTCTCACTCCTTTACCTTGAGCAGTATATACAAGCAACACCAACATTGAATTCACACAATAAGTATGAAACACTCTTGATAGTACTCATTCATTACACCAACATGCTACGAACATATGCAAAGCTTCACATCTGAGATGCATCAGCTCCATTTGCAAATTTTTTTCTGTTGATACCACTAAAACAGTTGTGTTCCTTATTAGTTACAAGACTTGACTATTGTAATTATTACGATGTCTAATTTGTCCTAAATGAAAACTGTACAGAGTTGACAGCCAGCATGACCATATTAGCAGCCTTTGTGGAAATTTTGCTGTTGATACTCAGGCTGAATGGATGATAATATTTAACATTAGATAACCAATGATTAATTATTTATAGTTGATCCTAAATAAAAATGGTGTTGATCTGACATCAAACATGGCTGTCACAGCATCCAGTTAAACAAATCTTATCATTCAAGAACATTAGATGTGGTGTAAACACTCAGTTATAATGAAGAAATGGTCTTATATTAGATACTCTGTTACATGGTAGAGAGACAGTTGCTTCGAGAGAAGTGAATGCATCATTATTTTTGTGTTTGTTTTGTATTTTATTTGCATTCTTTTTTAGAACCTGATTTTGTTTCACTGGTAAAATTATCTGTTTCACAGTCTTGAATGACTGACTTACATATTGAAGCTGTAGTTTTTTTTCATGTAACACATAAAAGTTCCTTTAAGTATGTTTATCACTGGCATTTTGCATCCATGTGCTCAATTCTTTTCTGTTATGAAAATAAGTTACCTGATACATGTATCAAAAAAAGTAAAGACATTAATATTTCAGATAGAATAAGTCAACTGAGTAATGAAAAACAAATGCAACATGGTGAATAATTTGTTAATGTTTTTGGAGAAAGGATGGGTCTTATTTTGATGTCACAAGAAATTTTTCCCCGAATTTGAAACTTCCATACACTTGTTTATTCTATTCAGCTGAAATGTAATATTTCCATCCCTGAAAATATGGCCTGTATTTTGTTCCATCTTGGAAGTCAGTTATTTCATCCAGGTAGATTCAGTATCATGATCTTTTACCTGTTTCACATGAATGCTTCATATTGCAGTGTTTACTGGTAGGGGATAGCGAGGGACAAGTGACAGTGCTCCAGTTACTCTCTATGCCTAAACCACCAGATCCAGATAAACAGGTATATGACATTTCTTTGAATGATTTCTACATCAAGAAAACATGCAGACTTTATGGTCCTGCTATTCCTGCATGCAGGCAGTAGTGTATGCATGTGTGAGCAAAGAATGCATAGACTAACCAGTGTTAAGCAACCACCTCAGAGAAAGTGCACATGATTTTCAGCCTAACGATTTTTGGAGATTGGGTGGAGGGATGGCAATTTAAATACATTACATACTAAATATCAATCCAAGGAAATGGAAAAGTCTTTTTCCCAAGGACACACCTCCTGGCAACCATCCAGTTCTGACCTGTGGAGGTATCAAACCCATGACACTTAGATTATGAATCTGGCACCTCCAAGTTTTGTTACAACAATTCAGTTCACAAACTGAACAAACTTTTAAAAATATTTGCTATACCAATTCTTTATTTAAATAAAATTACTCATCTGATTATTTGTAATTGGCAAAATCCAGAAAATCTTATTTATAATGGAAAAATCTGGAAAACCTTTTTTATAATTGGCAAAATCCGGAAAATCTTATTTATAATTGACAAAATCCGGAAAACCTTATTTATAATCTGGGCATCTACATTACCTTCAGAGCCTTTTTTATATCCTGTATTAAAAAGTATATATGTTTATTTCAAGCACTGCAGAATCCAATCAGAGGGTTGCAAATCCCATCAAGAGAGTTTTATAATAATGATACCAAGCACAATACTACAGCAACCTCTTTTTTCACACTCATGTACATATTAAGGTTCAGTGTTACATTTATTATAATGAAAGGATTTTGGAGGTAGCTGTTTTGAATATTCATGTATAATGCAAGTCATAATGGTCATGTAGGCATTCAGTACCAACTATTTCAGTATAAGGAGCTTAATGTTTTAGAATTTGATCAATATTACAGTATATCACAATGAAAGCTGCATGTGTTGAAAAATAAATCATATTACACTTATAATTTGACCTGACTTCCTTTTTCTTGACTCTTGACCTGGCCACCATTGTTAATGTCCATAGTAATAAATAATTTTCTTCTGAAGTTTTTTTTTTATGACATTTAAGGTGCAGAATATTCAACAGTCAGGATTAAATAGACTTTAGCTAAACCAAAATTAGAAGTAAAACAACAATTGATGTTAAATTTAAGATGAATAAATGCACATACCCTTTATCTAAGAATAGCACAAGCAATTATTTAGTGGATGAAAGTTAATTTAAGTTATCCAACATCCATGCAACATTTTCATTGGGTACAGTCGGAGTTAAATTGTAATAAATTACAACGTAATAGTAAGACATGTTATATAAAAAAATCCTCTATTTTTTTTACCCTTTTCTTGCGAAGTTTATATCAGTAATGAGCATTTATTTTCCAGGCTTCAACACTGACTAATGTCATAAAGTCCTGTCTTGCAAGCCAGCTTCCACATAAGACAACAGACACCATAGTAAAGGAAAATGAAGGCCTAGAGGATGATCTGCCTGAGGTCTAGACACATAAGCATGAATTATTCTATAATTTTTTTAAATAAAAAATTAATGAATTTTTCTCTTTCACAAAAACCTACTACAATGTAATGTGATGTTCTAGAGCAAATGGCGATATTCTAGCATCATTAAATTTTCACAAAGTAAACTCATCATTTTTATGAGTTAAAATTTTCATGGACTACCAATATTTTTAGAAAATCTTGACATTGATGTATTTAAAAAGTAGACATTTATGCATGAATTGTGTTCTATTGAAAGGAATAATACTTGCCCCAGAAAATGACCAATTACAGTAAAGTCATATTACCTGCACAGAAGTGACGATGCAAACACTGATGTCTCCAGAGCCAGTATATGATGTTTCATGCTACATCCAAATTGTTCATCTGCCACTTTTAAAGGCCATAAAGAATTTTTTCATCAAAAGTTCTCTAAAACCTGGATAATAACCTTGTTTGATTATTTTGTTTCAATTAGTAAATGTTGTATGTGCTCAAATTATGCTCTTATCAACAGTTAAATACATCGCTATTCATTAGCATTGTGTTGTTCAAAACTTTTGCTTAACAAGTGTCAGTTCATAAAAATGTTTGGATGATGTAAGGAAAGTATTAGCAAGTAGACTAGAAATATGTTCATAGAACATGAATACCCAACCACAGTGTCTGAAAACTGATATTAATAAAAACCTCACAAAGGAGTGATGGGCAGATATATGAAACTTAACCAAGGAATGACGGACACCTTTATGGAACCTAACCAAGTAGTGATGAACAGATGTATGGAGCCAAATCAAGGAGTGATGGACTGAGGGCATACAGACATTCATGGATGAGACAAATTAATCATTTTGCTAATAATTCTGTTTGCACTAGAACAGTTATCAGATGAGCAAATTTAATGCTGTAGATTTTCTTTTTTCGGACACAAATACATGTATTATTGCTACAAAAGTAATTGATCGGATTTATGCATATTTTTTATTGCTACAGAATGTATTATGTTTTTTCCAGATTTTACAGTGATTCAAAGTTTAGCCTGTAATTGACTGCAAGCATACTTTTTATTGCTGCAGAAGTTGTAAATGTAATGTATGTGTGTTTATTATTGCTACAAAAGTAATAGATGGAATGTATGCATACTTATTATTGCTACAAAAGTAATAGACAAAATGATTCATTATTTTTGTTTCTACCAAAGGTAATAGACGTTTAGCCTGTTTATTTAACAGATATGATTTATATCCAGTGTTTGTAAGATTTACTTTTGTCTCAAGTTAATGAGACTAAACTGCATTTTACTTCCATTAAAGTTTTACAAATCTAGTAACTACAAATCTGGGTCTAACAGTATAGATACAGATTTGTATTTACCTAACTCACCAGCAGCTCAGGGACCATGCTGTTCAGTTAGTCACCAATCCAATCAATCATGTGCACAATGTAAATTCTGATAATGCTGATGCATGTCATGACAGTTTATGCTGTTCACCGTTGGGTTCATGAGGTACATGGATGAATATAGCTATTATTAGCAATCTGTGATTTTGTTTTTAGTAAACTATATTACTATTTTCATAATTGATATTTTTTACAATTTAGTTCCCTGCAAAAGTCATCAAAATTCTAATACCTGTTCATATTTGAGTGTTTTCAGTCTTGCTTAGAGACACTAAGAGTTTTGTTTCTTTTCAAAGAAAAAATTTCATTTTAAAATGTAATCTTTACAATATTCATTCATTAATATAAAAATTGGAATTTTTAAATATTTCATGGATCAGCTTATTGTGAAACTAAACCAAACAAAATTGGTTTTGTTTCATAGATAAATTTGGATTGGATTTGGTTAAGGAAATCTGTCGATGATCCCCAATAAACTAAAACACAGTATAAAAGATCACTGTAGTGTATGTCATATTCATATTGATTCTAATATTATGTTTGTTCATTGTTATTTCAAATGTTGATGAGACTGTGATAAAGCTACTTCGAAAATCAATATTGTTCAGTCCATTTTTACCTAAACTAGCATAGTGATATACTTTGGTGTCTACATGCCCATCTCTCCATCTGTGCATTAATCCATGATATAAGTATGTATATTCTCACCCTAGATTAACCTCAATATTTAAATTTCTTATCTTTTATGCTAGATAAAATACAGGCTCAACAAACAAGAGGGTATTTTGTATGATATGCCTCTCCCTTGATAGCTTGCACATGGATAACTTGCAAATCTACTTTTTATGTGAGGTCAAGCATGGATACCATTTTATTTGCTAGAGAATATGGAACCTGAAGAAAATTGTGATAAAAAATAGGAAAGTGAACTTTTATGTATTGTTTATCATTGAAAACAGTTGTTAGTGCCTGGAAATCTGATTCAATATGATGAAATTGGCAGCCTATAAGAAGTCATATTTTGTCAAGTTTTCTATACAAAAAATGTTCTCAGTACAATGTAAAAGAAAATATTCAGTGATATTTTGATCCATTAAAATGTCAGTAATGCCAGAGATGTATGTGAAATATATGTTATATATGTCTCTGGTAATGCTTTCTGATGGCAGCAGTTTAAGAAATAAATGCCAATTAAATAAGCTTTGTCAGGTGAAATCTGTTATAGGTCTGTTTTTTAATTTGGTTTCATTGTAATCCTCTAATATTATATGCCCTGTTGTATTCAGATTTGAATCTACCATTGCAGCTATGTCCATAAGCATTTCTGAGAACATAATTGAGTTCCTACTGTGTTTTGATCTCCAATTTGTGGAAGTGTTTTTTGTATTGTTACAACCAATTAAAAGTAAATTGACTTTGTATTATGCCATTAATTTCATCTTTTGTCTCAAATCAAATAAAAGGAATGGAATAATAATGAACACATTAAAAGGCATGCTTATCCTACCTGTGTAAGAGGTAGCTGCTGATAGTTTGTCAAGTCATTTCATTTCAATAGACCAGTAGAACACTTATTATGTAGATAACATATATAAAGTATGTAACAATAATCAGTGGTTTATCCTGCTAATTGGCAAATATGATCAATGATAACAAGACCAGCGAAGTGGAAGGCGTACTCACAGATATGGTTCATTATCAAAGTTTCTAGCGAACTTAAAATTTCCAAAATGGCACTCAGAAATTTGATCAAGGATGAGCAGAAATTGACTATTAATTGCAATGAAATATTGGCATCAGTATTTTACAAATACAGGAGTTTTAAAAATTTAGTTTCAGCATTGATTGATGTTGTTTTGTAAATTAAATGTCCTTAGATTTTTAAAAAGAAATCTTTTTTTGTTGTGAATCAACAATGATGCTTAAATATATCTAGATTCACATGCAAAAAAGTGGTGATTTCACACAAAATGTTTTTGTTAGTACTCATAATTTGTCTTGAAACCTTTTAGTGAATTGTTTTTATGATCTTTTGAAGATTGTTTATCCCAAAAATTAAGGCAATTTATACAGAAAAGATAACAACCTCATTAGAAAAGCATTCTATTGAAGATTATTCCCAATTGCCAGCCACTCCACCCTTTGTCTTATTGTTAGTGTCCAGCTGGGATGGCATCCCTTTCTTAAAATGTCAGAGGTACCTAGGTAACTCTTGCCATTGTTTAAACTGCAGTCTGTTTTTAAACCCAGTTGTGTACAAGTTATCAAAGGAGAGGTATAATTGCATTTTATATGGGTCTATTTCAAAATTAAAAGGCAGTTTTTCATTCATTTGGGTACATGTAGATAGTTTAATGTATCAAAAGTAAGGCACTGTTACAATGCTTGGTACAAATTTAAATACCATAGTTCATTATCTTTCTCATAATATGTTTCTGGATTGTAGAAAATACAATGTTTCTTAGTGAGAAAAATGAGAGAGACTGACAGGTAATTAAAATTATTTTTTTTCCATTAATGTTCTGAATTTGTATGCTTAGGTTTAAAATGCAATTTGTCATGAAAATAAAAAATAAAGTAATAAGGTATCTGCTTCTCTCATAATCTTAGTTTGGTCCCTTACATCTCATGAATTGAGGAGTTTCTGGTAAAGCTTTACACATAGGTCAGTGACATATTCAACATATTTGTGGGACGATGGATCAAATTAAGTTACTGTTATTGTCACTAAATAATAATGTACTGTTATTTTGACCTTCAGAAACAAACTTTACAGTAAATCAAGATGAATATTTTCTCATAAATCACATGGCCATGACACCTTTTTGTAGGGATAGAAAAGCAAGAGGTGTGCTTCTTGTGTATGTAAGAACTGGTACCATTGCTACAAGAAGAAAATACATAGAAACACAGGAAATATAATATACTGGACTACTGATTGCTCTAGAAATGCTAAATCTTGTGTAGTTGTTTTGGTGTACAGTCCCCCATCATTGAACACTGATTGATGTGAATAACTTGAACTTCAGATATGTAAACTTTAAAATACATAAAGGAATTTTGCATTGTAGATGATATAAACAGGAACCTTCTCAGTGATACAGTAAAATAATTAGATGGATATTATTGGCTAGTAGCAATTAGTAAATGACCCCACTAGAATATCATCTAAAACACTCATAGAACATACTTCTTTAAAAAAAAAAAAATGCTCTGGCAGTAATGATTTCTAAGACTGATTTAGGTGACCAATTTTAAGTTTTATTTACACATGAATTCAATAACAAATCAAAGAAAAATAATATCCATAAATCCATTACTAACAGATCTTTTCAAAACTTTGGTACTACTCTACTTCTCAA
>QKMX01158239.1:0-13477 GCA_003401595.1 Venustaconcha ellipsiformis
GGGGCATATAGTGTTACCAATGAAGGGGCATATAGTGTTATTCAATGAAGGGGCATATAGTGTTACCAATGAAGTGGCACATAGTGTTACCAATGAAGTGGCATATAGTTTTATCAATGAAGTGGCATATAGTGTTATCATTAGTGTGGCTCATATCTATCCTGTGCATGTTTTTTAAAAAAAATTTCCCACTTAGTAACTTTTGAAGACATTGTTAGATTGATATGAAGCATACATTTAAAAGATTTAGTCAGGTTCTTGTTTTTTATAAATCTTTTAGGGAAAAAAATTGACTTATTTCCCCTACATAGTTTTGCATACTGAATCATTCTTTCTTCCATGTCACCATATTGGCATAGGACTCTGCATTCAAAAAAAATTCTGCTTTTAAAATGCATATACCATTGCATCAAAGCAGTGCTTGCCCAACAGGCAATATTCACAATATTCAGTTAAATCCCATTGAACCTGTGCACCATTTTGTATCCTGTTATCCTGTCCTTGTTATATTAAAGTGCATTGTTGTGAAATGGAAACTAATTAGTGAGTCATAAAATAACTTGACCTTAACAAAATTACAAACATTGCATGTTAACCAGAGGTCTCCTGGATTCTTTCCTTTCCTTTTCACTTCATTTATCCTTTTGACAGGAGGAGGAGCTGAAAACCAAACCCTGGTACCATGGTGCCAGCACAAGGCAAGAGGTTGAACCAAAGCTGATTAAACTCAAAACTGTATGTAACAACATTGCCTCTCTTTTATGTAAATGTTTTATCCAAGTATTTAAACTTAATAAAATTCATCATAAATTGTTCATTCCTTGTCAGCAAATTTATGGGGAAAAAAACTGGTATAGATGTCATATTGCCTTATAGGAAAATTTCAGGAAAAATCAAAACAAAACATAACATGGTATGGGTGGGTAAGAATATGTTGGGGGGGAGGGAGAGTACTGCTCTCACTTTCATAAAAATTTAATAAATATTATTGAGATAAGGTTCTATTCATTAGGAAGCCCCCCAAATCACTTTGAAAAATATATACAGGCAGGTCCTTTGGCTTTTTCATGGCAAATATAATCTGTATGATTTCCAATGTCTATAGACACTTTTC
Source organism: Venustaconcha ellipsiformis (assembly GCA_003401595.1). NCBI lineage: Eukaryota > Metazoa > Mollusca > Bivalvia > Unionida > Unionidae > Venustaconcha > Venustaconcha ellipsiformis. The sequence goes on from QKMX01158239.1 coordinate 1,115, forward strand.
CCTTCAGTTTTATTTATTTGATGATTATAATGGATTTTGCTAGTTAGTCTTCATAATGGCTGCATTTTTACCAGCAGATAAAGTTATCTTATATAAACATGAATGAACATTGTAAATAATTTTCCTCCTGAATCTGACATTACTGTATAAAGTATATTTCCTATCATGAGCCTTTTAGGTCAGTCGTATTCATTTTGTAAAGAGGGGCACTTATACCTGGATAAATATTTCTTACATATGATAAATTTATTATGCGGGATTTAAGGCAAGGTGTTCACCACTACTTATTTCTCCTCCCTAGAATGGTATGTACTGTGTGCGTCAGAGTTCAGGAAAGCCAAATCAGCCCTACACTTTGGTTGTGTTCTGTGAAGACAGAATCTTCAACCTTCCCATCAGGCTTAGAAATGACAGGAAGTATGCCCTTGGGGGAGAAAAGACTGATGAAGTGGTGAGTCTAATATATTTCTACAGATGCAAGTATAAAGCTTAGAAATATTTCGGTTGATTTGTTGTCAATGTCATTGATAAAATTTTGTTTCCATGTGGCAAATAAACACTAAGATATCATTTCTCAGATTCCTTTGTTTCATTTGTTTCTTCTAAATGTGGCTATTGACTGTGGAGTACCACCATAAATGGCTGTAGTTAGCTAAAGGATGTGAAGCAGATTCAGTGTTAAATGGCACTGTAATGAATTGGTGCACTGATATCAACTCTAAAAACTCATTTTACAAATGCCTAAGTCAGTGTATTTTGTTGCACTGAACCAAAAAGTAAATTTTTCATCTCTGTTATAATACTTGTTTTGGCCGCATTAGTGGGTTGTTAGAGAGTGGCATCTCTTTTCATTTTGTTTGAATAAATCAAATTTACAGTGAATAAAGATTTTCAATATTTTATTTATATTCAAGTTACTTTCCTTGATTAACTTAGGTTACCTCCCTTGATTGACTTTGTACATGTAATATAATTCAGCCAGTCCACAATTAAGCTATTTATGAGAAGGAAACAGTGCCATGTTAATGGCAGCTTCCTATTAAACTTGTGAACAAAACATATAACTCAGTAACACAACAATGGTTAGTAACAGTTTATGTTCCTAAAGATTTTAGCATATTTTAATCTTCTATTTCGACAACCCTTTTTAAGATTTTAGCACGTTTTAACTTTTCACATTGTGTGATCTGTTCATAATTAGTCTTCTGTTATTTATTCAGCACACTGCATCTTTCAACTTAAATGCTGCTTAGTGTAGCAATAACATTTAATTGTTATATATATTTTTTATATTGTGTAAACTGATCATAAGCTGACATGGTCAAAAAGTAAAAAAAATTTGAAGCAAAATCTTCAGCTGTTGTGGGACTGCCTAATACTAAGCAGTCCTCTGTTATTGTCTGGATTCTGATTGTATGTGAATCCTAAGTAGTCTTTTGTTGTTTACTGGATTCTGATAATATGTGAATCCTAAATAGTCCTCTATTGTTGAACGGATTCTGATACTATGTGAATCCTAAGTAGTCTTCTGTTGTTGACTGGACCCTGATACTATGTGAATCCTAAATAGGTCTTTGTTGTTGAAGGGATTCTGACACTATTTGAATCATGAGTAGTCCTCTGTTGATAAGGTTCTGATACCATGTGAATCCTAAGTAGTCCTCTGTTGTTGACTGGATTCTGATACCATGTGAATCCATTTAGTCATCTGTTGTTGATGGAATTCTGACAATGTGTGAATTTTGAGTAGTCCTCTGTTATCAACTGGATTCTGATAGCATGTGAATCCTAAGTAGTCCTCTGTTGTTCACTGAATTCTGATACCATGTGAATTCTAAGTAGTCCTATTTTGCCTGTATTATGATACCATGTGAATCCTAAGAAGTCCTCAGTTGTTGCATGTATTCTGATACTATGTGAATCCATGTAGTCATCTGTTGTTGATGGAATTCTGATAGTATATGAATCCTGAGCAGTCCCCTGTTGTTGACTGGATTCTGATACCATATAAATCCTAAATAATCTTCTGTTGATGATGGAGTTTTGATGCCATCTGATACTCTGTGGGTGGAAGTGCTCTTTAATTTTATTCAAAGCATATATTAGATAGGCTGCTGTATCTTTTCATGAAAAATGCAGGGAGAGACTGCCATCTCATTTAAGAGAAAACAGCCTCATTCCTTTCTTTCTTTGTACTAGTTACATACAGTCTGTTTACACATCATTATCCAGGTTATCACTAAACTAAATTAACAGGAGAACACTGGGAATGTTTACTCAGATAAGGATTATCTCCACACATGACAAAGTATCACCTCAGATGGACTTGATTAAAATGGACTTTGAAAAAATGGGACAGTTATGCTGATTGGTTATTCAGCAGTTAGTGATATGTATGAAATGTATCTAGTGTATTTGCAACTGTTTTGAAAGGACCAAAGTTTCTGCAGTCTGATTGCATATAAATGGTCATGTGATACTGATGAAGAATTGTTCATGCCTCGGTAAATTCTGTGGACTACTTTTGGTTTCCAATTACCAGGTAATTTTATGCAAAGCTTTATCTATACCATTGTTTTACATCATCAATGTTTTGCATCATAATAATAAGCTCCATCCACCCACCCACCTTTGTGATTTCTGACCAGAATGTGCAACCTTCTGATTTAAAATGCTAGATAGAGGCTAAAACATGTATTTGCACAGTCATTCCTGCATTCCAACACTCACCCCATTTTCCAAAGAAAGCATATGGTAGGCTTCACAAGCCAGTCTTGAGAAATTATTGCATTTTGCTTCAGCAAAGTTTCACTGACTGCTATTCAAGGTCAGGGTCATGTGCTGAGCAAGAGATCTCACTAAAATGGATCCGAGTTTGTGTTTGGAAGATTGAAATGCACAGAAAGCAAGATCAAAGAATGCTATAAAACACATTCCATATGTAAGTGCTATGTTAGAAAAAAAAGGAATAGCCTAGTTTAAACAGCATCTACCAATTTTTTTCAATATATTAAAATAATGATAATAACAAGCTCTTTATATGGCTAGCATGGCCCGCTCTGACAGTCTATTCTACATTTCTGTACAAAGAATTGATCACTCTTGGCTTGTGAAGATCAAGCTATGTATTCAGTTGCAGTGAAAAGGCTATAAAGAAAACAGCTACAGTGTCTCACAGTAGATAAGACAGCACTTTGTGATCCATACATTATGTTGAAAATTTTCATGAATAAATACAGACTAATGTTATTCAGTGATTTGTGTACTTAAATGAAGATGCAAAATGTGCTTGATATTTTATTAAATGCTTGGGCTTTCTCAGATACTTTAACATTAAATTGGGTTGCAGAAAGATATAAATTGGGTTGCAGAAAGATATAAATCACTGCATGTGATATGTACTTAGGAACCTGACATCATATACATAGCTTCTTCAGCTCTTTACTAGATGTATGGCACAGCATGCTTCTTACTGTTGGTCACTTTGCCCTTGGTATATAATAATACCACAGTATATTCTGAAAGAATATTAACCATGAGAAATGTGATGGAAGAGATCAAATGGAGCCATGTGAAAGCATGGTTGAATGAGACTGAAGTGAGAAGCTTTTATTTGATTAATTTTTGTATTATCTAGTTTAACTTTATTGATGATTGATTTCCCTTGACTGCATGTGTTAGAACACATATGAATGCTCATTTCATAATGTTAACGATTGACTTTCCCTGTATCACCTACTGTGCTATAACACCTAATGAGAGTGCTCTTTTCAAAATGTCAATGACTGACTTTACCTTGACCATATACAGTGCTATGAGAGCTAATAAGAGTGATTTTTTCATAATGAAATACAGTGATATAAAAGCTAGCTGGAGTATCTGCTTACTTCATAATGAAATACAGTGACAAAAGAGCTAACTGGAGTGCCAGCTTACTCCATAATAATATACAGTGCAATAACAGCTAACTTGAGTGCCCTCTCAATGTTTAATAACATACAGTGATATACAGTAACAGCTAACTGGAGTGCCTGATTACTTCATATAATACAGTGCTATAGCAGCAAACTGGGGTGTCCACTTCATGCGTAATAACAATATAGTGCACTAACAACAAATTGGGGTGTCCTCTTCATGTTTAATAACATACAGTGCTATAACAGCTAATTGGGGTGACTTCTTACTTCTTAATGACATGTAATGCTATAACAGCTGACTGGGTTTCCCTCTTCATGCATAATGACATGCAGTGATAGAACATGGTATAGTTACTTCACATGATAGGCTGACATTTATCTTTAACAGTGTGGTAGTACATAAAATAGTTACTACACTTGACAGTCTGACATTTGTTGTGCACAATGTGTAAGTGCATAGTACAGTTACTACACTTTACTGTAACATTTACTTTGCACATTGTGATAGCACAAAGTATAGTTATTACACTTGAGCATGTGACATGTTCCTTGCACAATGTGATAGGTCATAATATAGTTACTACACTTGTCCATGTGACAAATCTTGCAGTGTGATAGGACATAATATAGTTAATACCTTGACCATGTGACATATCTTACACAACATGATAGCACATATTATAGTTACAACACTTGACAATCTAAAATTTATTTTGCACATTGTGATAGTACATAGTATAGTTATTACACTTGACAGTGTGACATGTATCTCTCACAATGTGAAAGCAGATAATATAGTTACTACAATTGACAGTGTGGCATATATCTTGCAGAATGTGATAGTGCATAATATAGTTATTCTACTGGACAGCTTATATGATGATGCAGCTAATTACATCGAACATGTTTGCATATTTTTTATGTGCACATTACATTGTTCATGTAATGTTGTTTGAAATTACACACAAGTATATCATAATGAAATATGAATGCTGCAAAATGCAAGATGCTGTGTACTGAATAATTATTTGAACATTGCCAAATAACAGATCACAAACTGTGATAATCAAATTGCTAAATGAAAATGAATATTACAGAATATACTATACATATGTACATAATGCAATATTCATGTTGAAAGATGCAGAAGGCATAGTTAAAAATTATATTTATATGATTTAATTTCTTCCAAAATAATGTTAGATAAACTTATATACCCAATCATAGCAAACAATATATCTCAGGAAAAATGTCTGACATAGCCATGTTGGCATTTAATGATCTCTGCATTTGCATGCTTATTGCTAGTATTTAATTCCATGGTATTACAGAATCTTACTGGATTCAGAAGTTCTTTGGAACTGGAAGTTTTTTGGTATTGTAGAATCTTAAAAATCATGATATATTACCTTTACACATCCACTTTTATATTTTCCAAAGAGTTATAAATATATACTTGACACTTAAATGAAGGTGTATGACCTTGACACAGTTGTTTTCCAGGCATTTCTACCATATACATGATACAGGGATCAGAGAGTTTATTGTTTAAGATAAAACAGTCTGCACATTTTAAAAAAAGTAAGTTGGACCTTAGCACAATGACACCAAGCACATCAAGCATTAGAGGCCAATGATCAGTATTAGTCGTTTATGCACCCTGAGCTATGTCAGACTGAATGTAAGCATTGTATGTACACAGTTCATTTCCAATCTGAAAATCTTTTATCTTTCAGCCTTTTGGAATCATTGTAGTGTACACAGTTCATTTCCAATATGAAAATCTTTTATCTTTCAGGCTTTTGGAAGCATTGTGGAACTGGTGCGATTTTTCAGACGGAACTATTTGATTTTAAATGGAATGAAGGGACAACAAACACAACTTAAAAAGCCATTACCTAAATAGACTAAATTCCATATTTTGATAATATATTCATAATGCAGTCATTTATAGAACATCTACAGTAATGAAAGACTATAGTTCCAATGGACACAAAGTAATTCATAACATCTGCAGTTATTGCGTGATATAGTCCCAATGGACTTGTATTAAGTTAGAACATCTACAGTAATTGCATGATTATAGTCCCAATAAGCTTGCAATATTGTACATCTTGACTAATGCATGATTATAGTCAAAATCTGCATGAAGTAATTTAGAACAAATCTACAATAATACATAATTATAGTCCCAATAGGCATGCATTAATTTAGAACACATCTACAGTAAAGATTATAATTATGTACTTGAAACCTCCAGAAATTATTTTGTTGTATCTGTAATTCATTATATCACTTACAATATACTCACTTCATACTGAATCTAAACATATTGCATATGTTCATCTCATACTAATGGTAAACTCATTGTAGCTATGTTCATACAAACTGCAGTCTAATGTGCTTGTATCTCTGTTCACACAAACTGCAGTCTACTGTATTGGTATTTACATTCATACAAACTGCAGTCTACTGTACTTGTATCTCTGTTCATACAAACTGCAGTCTACTGTATTGGTATCTACATTCATACAAACTGAAGTCTACTGTACCTAAATGTGCTGAGTACAATGTCACTTAAGAAATTTCATCAGAAAAGAACAGAGGCATTTTTATGTATTATGTTGTATTATGTATTATGTTGTCTTCTGCACCAGTGTGTCTCTTAGGAAGCCAATCTGTCTGCAGTAAAAAAAACAAGCTTCTGTCTTTTCTTTCAGTTCCATATCTGTACAAACCTCAGAACTTTAAGTATCCATGACAATGGTTGCATAAATAATATACAATAAAATGATATGTTTGATGAATATATGATTTTGCTTTAAATATTCCTGGAAAGATGTATTTTTTGTTAGTGATTCCTGAACTAGTCATGTATGATTATGTGTTCTTATATAAAATTGTCCTGTAGATACGAGTCATTTTATACAATTGATGTAAAATCACATTCTCATATTCATTATTTGAAGAATTACTAATATTTGTAATATTTTAATTTATTATATTAACTCTTTATTAAATTATTGCTTATTATTACAAATGAAAAACATTACTTGCATGAATGATAAAATGTATTTGTACTACAGTGGTCCCCCTCTTATACCTCCCCTCCCACAGTTACCACCTTCATATTCTGCACTGACGAGTTTGTGTACAAAAGTATCACTCTTGGGCAGTCACCTCTCTGATGTGGTATGCAGCTATCATATTAGTCGAATAATGTCAAATTTACCCCTAACAAGCAGACAGATGCCCCCCTTACTTACCCCAAAAAATAAAGTTTTTATAATTTCATGTATCCCACTTAGAGGTGTTGTTTCTAGTGTAAAGAAGAATTTTGGTCCTAAATTTAGAGTGGGGTATTTTTTTATTCCTAGTGCTATCTAAAAGACGAGTTTCCCATTCTGGTTTTAATCACCAGATTGGGAAACATCACATTTTATATTGCGTGAACTTTACCAAAGATCCCTATGTCCTGTGTATGCTATTTGTGTAATGCTATATTGTGTGTATGCTATAGATGTATATGTAAGGANGGCAGAGTAACCAAATTCATTTGAGAATTTAGAATTTTGCATAAGAAACAATGTACTAATTATAAAATTTGTTATGAAAACAAAGCCTAGTGTTTTAAAATGAGTGCTGAATTGTGTGTCATTTCCTATTTTTAATTTGAATTATAGGAGGTTGGTCATAATTTATTTTTAATTTGAATTTATAGGAGGTTGGTCATAAGGCTAGTCTGTAAGGAGCCACATGTCTTTATTTATTCAATCCCTTAACAAGGACATAGCCTTATTCCACACTCTCCAACATTTAAACCCAATATAAAAAGTCTAAAAAAGAATATATATTAGTAAAAGCTTATTGTTAGTCCCTTTTTTTAAATCTGGAATCCATTTGCATAAAAAAATAGCGCCTTGATGTATAACCCAGTGGCGTTTCTGTTTCCTACTTCATCTATGTGCAAATACCCTGTCCCACTTACAAAAAATTTAGAAATTTAGGAAGAAAATTATTTACCTAAATATATTAGTACTAGGATTCCAGTTATGTAGGGTTGATAGTAGGAAAAATATTTTAAAGGAAGTGAAGAGAAAAAAAAAAAGGAAATGAAAAATGAAAAGTTGAAATAAAACCAAGAAAATAGATTTTTATGAGAGCTTAAAGTCTTGGTTAGATTCGAAAAATGTCAAGAATTTAAATGGGACAGGTTATTTGCGTATAACAATAACCTGTCCACATTCTTTCATAGTGTCAATTATGTAGTTAATTAAATGGAAAAGTATTTTCTTAATCAAATTTCGCATCTAGATAAAATCTATTTCTCTGGTATTTATTTAATTTGGTTATAGAGACAATAATTTTATCTCTTGCCTCCTTTTTATTTTTACATTCTGTCATAACATGAAGTTTTGTAAAATTGCTCCCTTTGCATGGAGACACTTTGGTATTACTTTAATCATCCCCTTTTTTTTGCAACTTTCCCAGTAAGCCAAACATCGTGAAGATATTTAAAAATAATACTTTGGATTTTTAAAGATTTAATATTTGCCCAATTCGTCCAAGAGTTATTCTAATCCACTCCACCCCCAGTTTTCTCTTTCTACTTTACATCTTTGGTTCTTTGTATAAAAATTCCGTATTAATTTATATGTTTTTACGCCTTTCCCAAGTTTCCTTAACATCCATGAATTTAAAAAAATCCTTTACATATTTAAACTTTTTGTCTACAAGTAATTTTTGGTTAGGGTTATTTGTAAAGATATCAATCCTATTTTAGTTAATAAAACCAAAACAATAAATATGGAGAGCTTCCCACAGCATATCTGGGGTCACTTTAATTTTTAAAAATCTATTTAGAATATTAGCTTCCTGCATCCATTTTAAATTGGGTAAGGCTAAGCTTACCCAGTGTCTCCTTCTCAATATAATGTAGTTTAAAATTCCAAATATAATTTATTATTTCCTTATCTATATTATTTAACACCTTATATTTTAGATCTAAAGATTTTAAAATGTAATTTATGTTGGAATAAAAGTAAGTTTTAGCAACTTGCGCTCACTCCATAATCCATAGTGGCATTTGTGCCCAGATTGCAATACTTTTATTTACTTTCTTTTTAAGATTTTGTAACTTCTCTATTTCCTCATTTTTGCCAAAGTAGATTCCTAAGGCCTTAACCTTATCTTTTATTAAGTGGGAGGGGAGCCCAGGGTGGTTCCCTCTCCAACTGCCTATTTTTTTTGTGGTTAATTTATGACCCAGAGACTTTACCAAACTTTTCAAATTCTTTTTCAAGGTGTTTAAAAGAATTTGGGTCTTTTATAATGTTAGTACAATCATCAGCATGTTGGAACATTTTAAATTCTTCTTTCCAATTTGGGACCTTAATTCCTTCTGTAAGTTTATTAGTCCTTATTATAATACTTAGTACTTCAATTGCTATTACATATAATAGCATTGACCGAGGACAGCCTTGCCTTAGTGACCTCTGTATTTTAAATTTTGCCATAATACCACCATTTACCTGTACTCTTGCAGTTATATCTCTGTACAAGATTTTGGTCCATTTTCCGAAATTTTCTCCCAAAACAAATTTTTCAAGTACTTTTTGTACATAGTTGTGCTCAATTCTGTCGAAAGCATTCTCTTGGTCAAGAAGTGCCATAGCACCTCTTTGACCGGAGTCCTTTGTAAATTCTATTATTGATTTGATATTTAAAATATTCTGAATGTCATTCCCCTTAGCCCCATAAGTTTGGTTTTTTATTAATTCATGCATTGTTTAATTCTGTTGGCTAATATTTTGCTTAATTAAAATCTTATAATCTTGTTTAGGAGGGAGATAAGACTCCAGTTTTTTAAGTCTTTTCTATTTCCCTTCCCCTTATTTATTAATGATATTAAACCCTCTCTCATTATATCCATCATTTTATTATTTTTAAATGTGTTCCATAATCGGCGATAACTCACATTGGAATTTTCTATAAAAATTTCCCCGCTAGTCCATCTTTTCCTGGTGTCTTTCCTTTGGCTAGTTCTTCTCATTGAAAATTACCAATGTTGGTCATCATCAGTATGATAACCTGGTCAATATAGACTAACTATAGCTTTGGTTGATTCACAAACAAAAAGAAATGAATCTTGAACAAAACATGGTACCAGGCAAAGACCCAAAAATTACAAGATAGTGCATTTATCACTTCTATTATTAACAAGGCATTTTGTCTATTCTATGAAAGATTCATCTCCGTGATTCAATTACAGTACAATTCACAGCATAGGAATAAGCCATTGCAGAAGTTTGACATGTCATCACATAAATAGAGAATTGTTATTTTGAAAGAAAATGTAAAGTCATTTGTCACAGAAAAATGGAGGGTGGAAAGACTCAGATAAACAATATCATAACAGATGAGGAGAATATTCAAAGTTGGTAAATATTATGGTCATTAACTGTATCAACAAATAATTTTGTTTTGCCATATTTGTAACAGTTATCGTCCTTTTGGTCTTGTTGCTTGATGCATTAATATTGTTTGAGTGGCAGGGTTGGTACACTTTCTTTAAAACCTTGAAAATACTAAATATGGGTGCATTAATTTCAAGGCATTGAAAATTGACATTAACATGTTAGTTTTAAAGTCCTTGAAAATCAATTTTCTCCATCTAAAATTATTTTGGACTATTATTAGTCAGTTCTGTAATATCAGCATCATTGGCTTATTTACCATTATAGCAAACCTATTTCTTGTATCTATAGAGGATGTCTCTGTTTTTTTTTTCTTAATTAGTGGTTATGAAGAAATATTTCATTGAAGTGGAAAAATTGTACATTGTGCACTCATCTACAATACAAAATGTTTCTACTTCCTGAGTGAAATATTTACTCATACTTATTCAAGAAAGCAGAGAATGTTTAAAAAATATATTTTTAAAGCAAAATCCATCGATGTGCTTAGAGTTTTTTGTTTTGTGACAGTTTGATTAATGACTGCATTAACACATCAAGAAAAGATGTTTAGACATTTTACAGTAAATTTAGGGGTCACATTTCACAAATTTTATTCATATATATACTGCTTCAAAATTGTGTAATTTGTCAAATTAATTACTGTTTTCATACATGAAATGTGTTTATTTTTATAAATGTTTTCATACTTAAATGAAAATGTGTTTATTCTTGTTAGCACATTTCTTGTGCAGATTGATACACACTGAACACTGTTGTGGGTGAGGTTGTGGAGAAACATAACAGTGGCACACCTGCCATAACACAACATATGCTAAAAACACCACTGTTCTACTCCCAAATCCCTCAGACACATTTGTGTTTTGAAAAACATGATTTTCAGCAATACTGTTAAGATGCTTGTAATGGATCCATGCTTTTCTGGATGATTTTACCCATGAAATAAATTTACTGAAAGGCAGTAATAAAGATATGTTTGCATAGTTGATTTGTGTTGATAATGCATTACTGCAGTGCCTGTAAAGTCCCCATCAAACTTAGAAATTTCATGTCCCCTTCCTTAATAAAATGGTTTAAGTCTAAAATGTGATGTGTATTCATTTTTCTATAGGGACAAGCATATCTTATAAGACTGCATCAGAAACAGTTCTGACTAGATTTTCACTCAGAAAATCAAGCAGGGAAGTTTTAACAACAGTACCATCCATTCTCTAGTGTGAACAAAGACGACAACATTTGCATTTCCATTAGAGCCCCCTACTGAACTACCAAGTAGCAAAAACTGCATCAAATTAAGACTATATTTTGCCTTTCAATGGATTTTAAAGACATACATTTGGTGTATGGTTTTTTTTTTTATGTCAGTGTGATTGTCATATTGTGAACATTTGCACATACTTTATATGGTGATGATATTGGACAATACTAAGTCTAATACATATTCTAATATATATTTTTGGTTTGTAAGATTAAGTACTTTAAAGAAAACAGACAACTTATTTTCTTTTATTTGGATTTGAATTTCCAATAACTTTTTATAAGCTTATATGAAAAGATAGTTTATTCTAAATCTGATAACATCACATTTTTGGTCATGTTCACTTCCCTCCTCTCCTTCATGTGACTGCAAAACAGACTTTTCAAGTTTCAAAAAAAAAAAAAAAAAAAGACAACACTGTTTGGGAATAAAGCAAGAATGCAGCAGTTGTATCTGACAGAATTCAGAGTGTAACATTTTTATACTAAAACTTGTAATGATTTAAAGCTTACCAATAAGGTTTTTGATTCTTTATTTTTTATTTGCATTCAGAAATGAATTGTCTTGTTTTGGTAAACTTGCATTCTAGTTCAGTAACACACACTGCACCAAAATTTAAATTGTCATTTAATTTCATTTTCCAGTTAAAACTGTAGTTGTATAAACATTTAATAGAACAATGAGTGTTAGGGAACTTTGCCTGATAGAACAA
>QKMX01158437.1:0-10275 GCA_003401595.1 Venustaconcha ellipsiformis
TGTCATCCTAACTTATGCCAATGCAGATGTAGGGCAGACTCAATCAGCAACTGCATTAGCTTCCAGAGATGTGTCGCGGGTGGGGGTATTCTCACAGGATGTCATTGCGAGCGACATCACCAAACCCACGCGGTACCAGGGGCAAATCATGGGTTATAAAAAGCATTGACCCAGATCGGTAACAAAACCAAATTCACAAGATTAAAACAAAAGATGTTTTTGAATGTTGACACATAAATATTTACAAAACATTTTATTCTACAATAAAAATTTCTTTAAACTTTTACATACTTTCGACAAAACATTCATTTGGAACGAAGTCAGGTCCAATTTTAGGATACATACGGTTTTATCTGAAATTTGGGGACAACGATACCGTATGTGGCTAGCTTGAAAACATTTTCATTATATCATTCCAGATTAGCTTGACAACAAGATCCTTACAGTGTTAATTTTCCCAGATGTGTTAGCACTATAATATACCCTGCATGATATCCTAACCGGTTAGCTGAACCATGTCATTCCAATGTTAATTTTCCTGGATGAAATACTCAACATTATAACATACCCGAACAGCTTGATAACAACGCAGTTCTAGAGTTAAATTGCCCGAATATCACTGGAGTACGATATCCTTGTACATGCTACCATACCTGGTTACCTTGACAGGTGATTCAAGTGCTAAACTGCCTGGTTGTCTTGAGGACTACGATATTCCCTACGTGATATCATACCAGGCTAGATCGATAACAAGCTTATTTCAGTGTTAAATATCCTGATATCCGTGGACTGCGTTATGCTGTACATGATATCATATTCGCATAACTTGACATTAATGTCAACCTAGCGTTAAATTGCTATAATATTGATATATTTGTACTACGATAAGCTTTACATGATATCACCCCTCTGCCACCTTCGTACAGGTCACTTAACCATTTTATATTCTTGTACTCCGGTACGTTCTATATGACACCCGACTAGCTTGACAATACTGTCACTGTAGTATTAAATTGTCCAGTTGTCGGTAGACATGATATTATACACTGGTAACGTTTGGTAGCGTTTTGATGAAAAAACATTTTTTTTTCTCTCAAATTCTGCTGTATCGTGGCATTTAAATCTATCGGAAATGTGGTAGTGGAGTCCGTAATATCAACTATACGTTTTAAAAGCACACAACTAGCAGTAAATATCGGAAATGTGGAGTCCGTAATATCACCTACAGGTTTCAAAGGCATGCATTTGCACGAGGTTCTATCAACAAAAATAACAAACAACCAGGGACAAAACAATCAAATATCTAATACTACAACTTATTATTCAATAAATGTAAATTTTCAGAGACATCATGCTAAATTGGTGTACATGCATATATTGATGTACTTAATAATTAAAACATGCTACTTTAATTGGAAAGTGGAGACATACACTGAATGTCATTTATTTAAGACAGATTTATCTAAACATCTTTTAATAGAACGTCGCTGCTGCTAGTTTTGTCTATAATCACCGGGGGAGGAGGCTAAGCAGAAAGTAAAAACATAAGGCTGCCAGTCATAATGTCCTTGAACATCATCTTTATCATTCCTTTTGAGAAAATCATACATACTTCATCACTTTGCAGTAAATGCATTCTTTATCTGTCCATTTTTAATATAAATATAATAAGAACTGGTTCTATTTTTAATAAATGTTTTAATAAAATCAAAACATGTAAATTTTAGGTTTTCCCAAAAAAATTGTTTCTCGCACATGTATTATATTTTTATTTACGCCTGAAAAATCACTGTACTATTTCACTGGTTGTATACAGTATCGCATTCAAAAGTAAAATTCCTTCAGAGTGAAGTGGCCGACTAGCAGGTTTTGATAATACTGACAAAAAAGATGTACAAATATCTAATACTGCAACGTAATTTTAGCTTAACCTTCAGTAAATGTAAATTTTCCGAAACCCGACTCTAAATTCATGGGCATGCGTATATTGATGTAACTTGGAGGTAAACAAGCTTATTTGATTGGAAACGTGAAGACGTGTACTGAATAAGTGTTTATATTCACTTAAGACCATAGGTCAAGGCTTTTTAAATGTCTTTAAATAGAATATCAGTATTACTCATAACAACTGAGAAATAGGTCCATATTATGCGGTATATGATTAGGTTTTTGACGAAGTAAACATCTCCATATACAGATTACAATTAAAGTGATTCCTTTTATATTATTGATATCAGTGCCGGATTTAGGACAAACGAGTCCATATGCTAGTTAAGTTATGAGGCCTCTTGCTTGGTCGTAAATGTTTTTTATTTTGCCAAGAAGATGGGGCCCCTGGCCAATAAGAGCCCCTTGCTTAAGCACACCTAAGCACAATGGTAAATCCGCTACTGATTGCTATTTCTTTTTAACACAAGTCGCGCATACCTCATGATGAAATTTGCTGGAGTTCTCAGTAAACACGTTCGTTATTACATCCTGACTGAGTACATCATTCACGTTACCGGTTAATGATTTTCAAATAACTGAACACAAATGATAATACACATGATTATATACAGTTAATTTTTTTCTATGGTAATATAGCAAATTAGTAAACTTGTTTTTTTTTAAATAGGAATTATTTTTTTTTTTTAATAAATGCTGCTCAGACATGTGATATATTTTACCATACCACCAAACAAATCACTGTAATATTCCACTAGTGTAAACAGTGTCTCATTTTAAATATAAAATTCCGCTGAAGAGTAATAGACCCGACCAACAAACAATGGCCACAAAGAAGGGTCAAAACGCAGGGTTCAACAAATTCTCCTGGGTTTAACATCCGTCTTGCTTCAGAACCTTAACTGAACTAAAATTCAATCAGCACAAAACCTACCTTCCACTATTAACCAGATCGTTTGAAAAGAATGAATGGACTTTTGTATGCTCGTTCATAAAATAGTGAACAAATGACAGAATAAAATTTGATTTTATAATTCACTCTAAAATCTCTGGTTTTTATCTAGTTTTGTAACTGAGTACGCGACGTTTCTTAGGTATCATTGGGTAATAAAGGAAATAAGTGCTCGCTCATAATTCGAGTTAAACTGTAAACAGCACAGATCTTAATCTGCCATAGCATAATGTACCTGCAGATCAGTGTCTATGTTATTTGTTCTTTCTAATTAGTCCTAATGAACTTCACAGACCCAGATCTACCGGCGCATTATTTTGGGATCACATTTTGAGTCCGAGGGTTCAAGGTCTTTCCCGAATTTTTGAAATTTTTTTTTGCATATATGACACTTTTTTTTATCACCCTATGTATTTCCACAATATCATTGTGAAGAGAAAAAACAAGATTAGAGAGGCGCGAGAGTGCTGGCCGATATACAATTCTATAAATCTATAAGGCCACGACAGCTTCGTTTTTTTTTAAAAATGGAATGTTGATCATCCTGCCTTTGCATGCAATTCAATATGACCACAAATTATGCTTCCTATTTTACAGTTGTTTTATTTAAGAATGGTTCCCACTTTTTCTTACTACCCGCATCACGCCGTATTGTAGTAGCCGCTCCCACTAGCTGTAGGTAATGATTTGAGCAGACGATAATTAAAAAAAAAGAATAAAAAAAAAAAAATAGAAATACGATGCAAAACAACTCGATGGAATTTGATGCATCCAGAAACAAATACAACAGTACATTCATAGTACGCTACATATATTGATCTTCTACAGCTGTACATGCAAATAAGAGGAGGCATTAATTGATTTTATTAATCATGACAGCAAATTCACACTAAACATCAATGGACGTTCAAGGCTGTTCTTTGCATAATCTGTGGATAGCACCTGGAATAAGTACATTGATGGAACATAATGTCAGAAGCCCAACCTTTCTTCGTAATCACTTACAATAAATGAAGTAGCTTTTTAATTTGCTTCGTGTATATTTTTTTTTACTCATTCGTAAGAATCTCTCGAGATGAAATAGTTCACAAAAAATAGTTCTATTTTAACAATATCTGACGTTCCTTAAAAAAAAGTATGCGTTCGTGAAGTTTATTAAACAAAATGGGTATCTAGTCGTTTGCATGGGAAATAAAGAGTAGTTATTCTGGGTGGGTGTGGTGCATCTCTTCACAATGCTACAATAAGAATTATGCAGTAATAGATGTATTACTATTCCAAGGACAACACTGAAAATATTTGACAATCAGACAGTGTTTCAATATAGATTTCAACTTTGAAAGTAAATAAACTGAAGCAGTTACAATAATTAGCAGGAAAGTGGGGGGGGGGGGGCTATNATAATTAGCAGGAAAGTGGGGGGGGGGGCTATCTAAGCCAAACCCCTATTTTATATTACCCCTCCAAGGCCCTCATATTAGTCTAAACAAAACAAAATACGAAAACAACTTTGTTGAGGTAACAGCGTCGATTTAATTATTGATTACCTGTCAAGGAACCATCACTGAATCATTCATCATTTTCATACAAAATAGGGTTGGCTTAGATACGCCGCTTTAAGCTAACTACTGCGGCTTTTACTCGAAATTGCTAGCTATTTATATTTATATTTATATTTCACATGAAATGACTATACCTATTATTGTCAGAAAATTCCAATCAGCTATTAATAACTCGGTGGGATTTGCAGGTCACGCGTCTGGCTTCTAAAATGAATGTGCTATTAATAACTCGCTGAGATTTTACAAAAAACTCGATAATTTACAGCCACCGGTTGAGATATTTTTAGAATTTCAGCTTTTGCTATTATATATCTTTCATCATCACGATTAAACAAGTATAGATTAACTTTACCACCAATGAGAGAGCCAGGAATTTTGATAACATTTTCAGGTGAGAATATGGATTTATCGACATAACACTTTTTTAATTCGTCATCGAATGTGATCTTTGTGTATTTGTCTTGTGATATCCGATTATAAAAAAAATATAAGCAGCATCAGAAAGTGAGTATGTAACCCAGGTAAGCTTACTAAAATATTTTTGAATTTTTTGTGAGAACCAGAGACAGCTTTGTTTTATATCTGTTTTCTAAATACGTACTGTTTTTTTCATTTGTCAAGCATAATAGTCAATATGCTTACCTCGGCAAAGAAAGTATTATCTTCTACCGTAATATCTTCCATTGGTTTTTATTCTTCACACACCATTTTACTGTCCTTTTTTAAAATGAAAGCGCAGGCGAATTTACATAATTTACAAAATTTACTGCGTATCGTTTTTCGTATTTTTCAACTCTGTTTGGTATCATATCCACGAGCAAATCTTTCACTCGCATTTCCCGTATTAGATCTAGAACGATAAACTTCTCACTACGCAAATAAGCTCGAAACTGATTAAGAATTTTATTATAAGTCGCTTTTGCTATGTTACAGGAAATATTTTGGTCCGATCTTTTTTTCACAGCTGATAACCCAATATTTATCCCGAGACCTATCAACAATAATGGATTTAATGTACCCCCACTGATATAATTCCGCTCGTTGTTAATATCATAGGAATGTAGTTCAGCGCGTTTATTATTTTACTACAAAACTTTCTTGTTTGTCTGATACAGTAAAGCTTTTAATGGTAATATAGCTCGTCTCTTTCGTTGTCTTGGAAACCAGATGAAAGATGACTGAAAGATGACCAGATGAAAGATGACTGAAGTCTATTATTTCATTCTGCGTCATTATGAAACTGCTTCGGTAATTATTTCGATTGCCGTAATAAAAATATTTTCAGCTGAATCTCAGTTGAAGGCCTTTCATTCCTGAAACTCTAGCAAAATTGTCACTGTTCTCATCAAAACCGGGGAAACGTAAAGTTAATTTTTTCATTCGATCAATTATATTAACCGCTATCGCTTCCTCAACACTTTCTGGGTTTATCGAATCAAAATCAGCTATCTCAATCTCAATGCTCGGGTTTAGTATAAAATTATAAAACTTTTGCGATTCTGACTGATGGACGATCAATATACATCATAGATTACAATTGTATTAAATCCTCAAGTGTATATAAAACATCGACAAACCTGGATAAGGACCATCAGCTTCGAAAACATATGCCCGAAAATAACAGTACATGTTTGTGGTTACTTTAGGATTAAATGTAAACTGATGAAAAATTAACACTATCGGTAAATACCCTGTACTTGTTAGTCCAAGTTCTATCATCATTCGATCCTTCTAATTTCCAGTCATAACTTCTTATGATATTAGCATTTATTCGACCTCGTAGTTGAAATGTCCAAATCGTTACGCCCTCTGGACACTGTAGTTTGATCCAAAAGTCACTTATTTCTCCATCTGTGACCCACTCTAACACGTCAGATTAAAGGCTGTTAAACGCAAACACATAATTTGCTTATTATCCGAATAATAACTTGATTCAGATGCACCAAAAATGGAATGTGACCGACACTATTTTTATCTCGTTTTGTACTACCACCAATCACTTGTGATTGTGTAAAACTATCCTCGTACTGTTTATTGGTAAGATCGGATATAGATACAGGCACATACGTAGAAGTTATCTTACTGGCGGCCATTTCGATCGCGCCTGTAACTATGCCTCCGGATTTTGTTTAAGATAATTATCATCTGTTGTAGTAAATGTACTAGCTGAAGCTGCACTTATCTCAGAGTCAACGAACATTTTACTTGTAAGATTAAATGGTGCGACTGGATTATAAGTTGTTGTTATTTAATCGAGGCCATACTTAACATACCTGTCATCGTATTACCACATTTTGCTAATCGTGATGCAATATTCGTTGCTATGTCATCGTCGACGTAATTTCTATTTGTTAAATTTATTACCGCTTATGGAACTCCCGTAGTTATCTTTCTCAATTCTATGTCCAGATTTCCCATCATAGTGTCGCCGGATTTTATTACAAAGTTATCCTTGTCAAACTTTACCTTTGTTACAGAATCGTTATTGGTCAAAGTTGTTTCATCACTTTGAGTATATAATATTAATTTTCCTCCCATGTCTTTATTTCCAACCATCATCTCGTTTGATAATAACAACTTATTACTATCTATCGCGTTAAGTTGTGCATAGTTTACCGCTTGTGAGTTGTTTATGTTAGCCAGGAAGGGGGTGGGTTGGTGGGATTTCGGTGCCAAGATTTACACTATTTTTACTCATGTGTTGATATTTCAGGTCATCTTTCCACCTAACAGCGATAACGTAGCATTACTAAAAGCATTAAGTTGTGCAAAGTTAATTGCTTATGAGTTATCTGCGTCGATAGGTGGCTATGTTGTCTCAAGTCTAGCACTCGCTGACCTGACATACTTAAGTTACCGGTCATCTTTCCAGCAGTTATTGACAACTCACCATTACTGACAGTAGTAAGCTATGCAAAACGTATTGAGTGAGAGTTATCTGCGCTGATAGGTGGGTGTTGTTGTTTCAAGTTCTAGCACTCACTGACCTGTCATACCTGTCATTGTATCTCCAGATTGTTTATTTATTTTTATAGGTGAAGCTGTTTTTTTGGTTGAGATGTCATTTAAYGAACCAAATTTTGTGTAATAGCTCATTCTTATTATTACTGAAATATAAAATTTTGTGAATACCTGGTGTAGAATAAGCATAGTCAACTAAGACACGGGGCGCTTAATCAAACATCAGCATAACTACGACCTACCAGATGCCATTATCTGATGAACTGGATCAGGCAAACTAACCTTCTGAAGAATCTGTTACTTAACTACCCCTTAACTAGGATAACTAGGATCGAGTTTATATCAACACAATGAATCAACAGCAGGATAAATACGAGCTTCTCAGTAAATACAATGAAAGGCTGAAAATGAATTTCGTGTAGGCGATGATATATTTATCATAAAACATACCGAGGATTTAATCCCCGTTGCTGAGCTGGATTCTGACATGCATAACATAATTGTATTCCATGACATTCTGCTCAGTAATTCAGAGATGAATAAGATACATTCCTATTTTTCATTATCGTGCAATAGAAAATGTACTGCAGTTGACCTAGCTCAAGGATTTGATACATGGATCAATTTATCAGGCGAAATACGTACTGTTTCATAATATTTGCTGGACTAGACAATTTCTACGCACAAAATATAGCCAGAGAACAGTGCAGGGGTGTATTAAAAGACAAATATGCTGAATTTATGACACTAGTGGTATAGGTGGACAGAGTTTGTTATTTGATAAAAGCTAGCAAGAGGTCGAAATCGTATGATCAGATGTAGAATACATAAGTTTATGGACTGTGAAAACTAATCTAACGGTAATCACCTGAAAATCGGTCTTACGACCACAATCTAAAATTAGTATAACTAAACCACATAAAACAAACAAAATGGACGCAAAACGAACAGAAGTTCCAAAAAATCTTTTGCAACAATGAAAGTTGAGCAGAAACATAAAGGTCTACAGCAAACTGCAGAGAAACAGCTAGATGTTTAAACCCGTGACCAAAAAGGTCGTGCTTTGCGGAAAGCCAGATGTTTCTGCGGTATCACCGGAAGATCTTAAAAATATTATCAGAGAAAGGACTACAGGAGGAGCAAACAGAAAGGTGCTGAACAAATTATTGAGTGAATAGGAAGGAAATCCAGCTGCACGACAAGCTGTAATATTACAAAATAATTGAAGCGCAGTTCAAGATTAGTGGAGAATATGTGGTTATGTTACAGGAAACTGTTAATAATTAATAAGGGCTAAATATCGAATATATATTGCCGAGTTAAGATATTTTGAGGAGAAAAAATTTCGCAAGATCAAAATGACAACTGATGATGTAAAAATGGGTCATAATAGGATAGATAATTGCATTGAAGAACTAATAACTGTGAGAAAAAAATAATCAAGTGGCTTTTGATAAGCTCAAAACTCTACATATTATGATGAAGCACGAAAATATTTTAATATGCACAGAGAAGGTATTATGGCTGTGTTTATTATATATTACTTGATAACATGAAGGAAAAACAATGTTATAATTGCAAAACAGGCTTTATAGAAAACGTAGTTAAAAGACTTGATCAAGAAAGAATGAAAAGGAAAATAGCCTTTGGTGTTAGGATCTTTAATTCGACCGATGAAATAGTTGACGGGTTGATGTTAGCAAAAGCATCAAAGGAAGCCGGAAATACGAACACATAAATTGACAACGAAATTGCTGACATTTAAGATAATCTGAGATCAAACAGTTATGTAACATCTGACGAATAATATTTTTTTACATATTTTTAGTTCGCTAACCGAAAAACACAAACTGCCAGCAGTTCAGATTTATCCCTCAAATAAAAAAAGAATGTTGACAACTACATTCCTGCTTGATTCATCACAGACTATGGCGGTCAGTGCAAACTTTTCTGTTATTTATAATCAACCAATCAACTTGGACTCAGGGACGCAAACATCCCCGACACAATACGAAATAGGTTAAGTTTCAGGTACAGCTAGACACGCTATGGAAAGTATCAGAACTAATTTGAATGACGATCTTACATTTCAATCGATCCAGGCAGTTGGCCGGGCATGGATTTCTGCTTAGATACCCCAAGGCACTTATAACGTTACAGATCTAAATAAAGCAACAATGTTTTTAAGTTATTAATTATAATATAAAGTTGAATCAGCATCAGACAGTTTTGAGCTTATTCCAAACAATAACGCACTGCGTGCCAGAATTACTTTAAAAACGTTTTTGTTGTTAATTTTAGTACTAAAAATAGCCGTTATTAGGATTTTTGCTGGAAAACAATACGGTTCTGAATCGCAGAGTGCCCCAAGATCATACTATGGCGAGTCACCCGTTGATATAACAGAAGTAAATTCGATTTYAATAAACTGCTCTATTGCCAGCGGGCCGTATATTCTTTTTCTATTGAAGTACCACAAGGTTAGCTAATGCAAATAAATCAAATACAGATAATATACTATGCTGAAAATAAAATATCTTGTGTCACGATAACACTGACTAATCAATCCGGCCGGCAGATAAATCGCAAAAACGAAATTTGTAACATATTATCTGCACCTGAGGTCATTGAGCTCTCCTCGCCACGCTTAACCGATCACAGCTATCTGACTAGAGCTCTGCTCACCACGGTTAACAGATCTTGCAGTGAGCTAAACTCACCTTAGTCAATTTTATCAGACAGTTCTGTATAACAAAGTGAAACAACGAATTATTTATCACAGAAAAATCGTAGTATGTTTCTTAGGAAATATATCCTCTAAAATAATTGAAAATGTACCTGGAATTGCAAAAA
>QKMX01158500.1:0-10006 GCA_003401595.1 Venustaconcha ellipsiformis
TCTTGTGCTGAAAAATGGCATTAAACCCTATAACAACAACGACATGGGATTTTCACTTGAAGACATCTGGATATCTTGGTTCTAAACAAAACTTGTCCTGGTTATTGGCAGCCATCTTTGAAAATCTTTTTTTCAGTACTTCTCTTGAAGGAATAACCATATTAAAATGTTTACACTTAAACTCTTATCACTACATGTAGCTCATTCTGAATGAACATGATGCCAGTGTAACTTCCTAAATTTGACAAATGTCATAAAATCTAATTCTTCTGAATGGTTGGCCATACCAACAAGAAAAACAAAATGAAAAAAGGCTTCTTTCTTTGAATAGTTATTTCCTTAGTAAAACTGCTGATCTAGCCTTCAAAACAGTTGCCATCCTGAAACTTGTTTTATGACTACTTCTCCAGGAAAGATGGTCACACCAACATGGTGTTTTCACTGAAACACTATATACACCATAGTGGCCATCTTGAAAATTGTCTTGTCACCACTCGTGCTGGAATGGTGTCCTTGAAATTGTTTTCACTAACACACTTCTTGAAATAATTATTGGGTTCTGAATGAAAATGGCATGTATCTATCATGAACATATCCTTATATTTGAAAACCAGACCTATTTGACCTTGGTGTGTCATCCAAGGTCATTGCTTGCATTTTGTACTTTACCAGGTTTATTAACTCACTGATGCATACATATACAAGTGATTTTTGATCAGACTTTGTACCTGGTTACATTCCAAACAAGTTGGACATTATTTTCAAAGTCAAAGATGATTACTGGATTCTAGTTGCATTGGCTTGTGAGTATGATAAAACAAAGTAATATGAATAGATTTTATCAAATATATTTTGTAGATATATTAAATGATGCAACTTAAGTAACTTTTTGTCCCCAACAAATATTAAGGATTTAACCAAACATGGCATGTGAGCATATTTGTACATTGAGACAATTTCATTGATTTTCTGATATTAGGATCAAGGTCAACGACCATGACAATGAATTTCATATTGAACTTACAGGCATCTTATGCAGATATTAACTTGGACATGTAGAAAAACATACATTTGGTATGTTGGAGATCCTCAAGAATATCAGAGATGAGTTCAGTCTCCACATTAAAAAAAATATAAAAGGATAAGATCTGGACTAATTGAATTTCTGTAATTTCATTTTGATATGTAGAGTATTGGTTTCTTTGAGAGACTGTCGTTATCTTCCTTGCAATTCATTATAGACCATTGGCTAGTGTCTTTCAACATTCATTTTTTAAATTTTAATCAATGTACAATCCACTTGATCCCTTCTAATAGTTATTACTCAAAATCAATTAAAATGCAATCCCTCATCATAAATTATAAAGTTACAGTCTTTTGTGCAAGTTTTTAGCAGAGCAAAGTTTGGACACATGTACACAAGCTAAGAAGTGTTTGCATGATTCAGGTTTTGCAGCCAAGTTTTGCATAAAACTATTCTCTGGAAAAAGTAATCATGCACACATTTTTGGTTTTAACATTTGCCATTTTTTTAAAACCCCACTATATTTTGGGTGGGAACATAAAGTTTTGCCCCAGTACATCCATCACAATTTTAGCTCTGCTCAACAACTTTTGAGGGACTTGAAATAAACCTTGTTAAGAGACTTGTCATTAGGAAGACCTACATCAAGGAACTACAGTGACTCAGTGGTTGGCATGCTGGACTCTACCAAAAAAGGTATGGGTTTGAATCCTAACAATGGATCAACAAAGGTTGGCAACACTGATGTGTCCATGAGCAAGGCATTAAACAACCTACGTGTATTTCTGTTCCATAAAAAGACCAAACCAAACCAAGGTCAATTTTTTGCCATAAAAAGACCAAAGTAAACCAAGGTCAATTTTTTGCCATAAAAAGACCAAACCAAACCAAGGTCAGTTTTGATTTTCACTGTTTTCTGGCCAAAGTTTACTGAGTTATAGTCCTAATTTTGACTTAGAATTTTGATCTTCATTTTTGTTTCTGCTCAAAACTTTTAAGAACTTCATGGTTTTGAATAAAATTTGGCATGATTCTTTACAATAAGAATACCATTTGATTTTTTTTCTGGCAAAATTTTACATAATGGCCCCTATTTAACTTAAATCTTTGCTTTTCAATTTCATTTCAACATAAGTTTTGATGTACCTTATGGGTTTAAATCAAATTGTGTGGTGTATGAAAACATTCTTGTTTTATGATGTGATGCCGATATAAGTGTCAAATATTGATAACACAAAATGCAGCCATTTCCTGTAATAAAATAAGGATAAAAACATTACGATTCATGGGAATATTTTTATGCTTTTGGATAGATATTACCACAAAACTTGCAAAATGAACATAATGTGGCACTTCTATTAAAGCACAGATGTGATTTTTTAAATATTTTACTGTAGATGTTAAAAAAATTAATACAAATTTTGAAAGGATAAGGCATATTCATACATATAAATGTTACAAATTTTTGTACTGTATTTAATCATCTGAATTTTTGGATAGGTCAAAACAAAAGTAGTACCTTTACTGGTACCATATTCACTCACTTCAAGTGGAATCCAACTGTAAACAAAATAGACCCCAATCCTCCATCACATAATACACCTACAGATCAGGGTCTCTGTTGTTTGTTTTACTAATTACTCCAAAATGCATAACAGCAGACGTGATAGCACATTGTGCAATTACATATCTAGATATGTGCAGTTTGCAGGTGGACTCAACTTATAAGCGAATACACAGGGTATTACCTATCCATGCATTTATTATGCAGATTTTTTGAATACAAGTTTGTTAAGTATTCATATGATATCGTAAGTACATCATTTTGTTAGACGGCGGGTTGCCAAATGGTCTAAGGTGCTCACCATTAAAGGTTACTTGCATCTTATCTTAGTTTGCATGGGTTCAAGTCTCAGCTTGGCCAGTCATCCCAGGTTCTTTCTCCATCTAATATACTGGCCACCATGAATAGCCTATTATGTGTTGACAAATGGTGCTAAACCCACAAAACTAACCATGGGTAAGAGCAAGTAATGAGGACAAATTATGGATAATTCAGACAAATACATTCTCTCATAGCAGAAAATATATACATCATTATATATGGCATTTTACATATTGAACTACCAGTTTAATATCTGTACTTATGTTTACAAAACATTAAAAAATAATGAATTCAGCCTGCTTTTTTTTAAATATATATTTTAAAGTACATTTTTCAAGCTGTCCAAGTGTTCTAAAATACTTGCCTTTATAGATCACTGCCATCTCACCTGTTTATGTGTGTTCAAGTCTTGGGCTCAGCCAAAGTGGGTACATGAGAAAGCTTGTTAGTAGCTTCCTGTGAGTCAGTGTCTGTTACCTGGGTTTTCCTGGGTTCCTCCTTAACAAGTTACACTGGCTGCCATATATAGTCAATCATGTGCTGAAAAAAATGGTGTTAAACTCACATTTTCCAATTAGCTGAAGACGGAGTTATAACTACTAGCCTACATAACTGAGTACAGAAACAAAAACACAAGCAGTGTTAATAGATATGTGAAAGCCATCTTGCATCCCTAGAGGAAAACACAAAAAATGAAAATTAAAATGACTAGTGTAGATCAATATTTTTTCACACTAACACTAACAGTCATATTTTGGTGTACAGCCATCTTGCATCCATACATAACACAAAAAATAAAAATTACTAGCAGTCCATTATTTTTTCACACTACCAGAGCATATCCATAGATGACAATACTAAAATAAAAATCAATATTCACTGCCACAGATACAGTACAGGCAATAAATGTACGCTAGATTTTTACAGGTAAATAAATGTTACTAGTATATGCATTAAGGCTGCATGGCGTAGGCATAAAGCAAAGGAATTCCAATTGAAAGGTCTGTGGTTTAAAACTTGACCGAATGAAATATCTTTTACGATGTAGAAGAGATTGACAGATAAATCTTAATACGTGTCAAAAAGTCTGGGTCATCAGATGTGTTAGTCAGGAAATACATTATTAACTTTAACGATAAGACGTGCCTGATAAATCTGGAAAATAAGCCACTAAGTCTAAAGTGATAAAATGTGTCCAGTTGGAAAAACATTACTAAAGTCTAATATAGCTGAAGTACAGAACTATTTAGACTTGTACACAATAAGTGATGACATGTACACAATACATGCAGTGCTGGATTTAGGACAAATGAGGCCCTATGCTAGTTACATTATGATCCCCTTACAATGAAAAATTCATCGTACATTTTTTTTTTGCCAAGAAGATGGACCCCATGGCCAACAGAGGCCTTGTGCTTAAACACACCTAAGCACAATGGTAAATCCAGTACTGAATACATGACATGTACACAATAAATGATGACACCTACACAATATATGATGATGTTACTTCAAATTATACACTTGCCTAATAGTTAAATATATATTTATATATATCTACTTAAATATTCAATGTGAACGCTTTGAAACCTGATATGCCAATACAAAAACAAATGAGAATAAAAATTATAACCTATTTAAACTATAAACTATTGAAGTCAGACAGCTAATCGAAATGGCTGCTCCCATGTACTTGAAAAATAAGCCTGAATTTGCCTAAGTACACTAACTTTAGCAGTTTTTAAAACAGAGAAATGAATTTTGCCAGAGTAGACAATACCAGCTTCTGAAAGAGCAATGAATGAGTTACAAAATACATTCAAAGTAAAAACAAGTCATCAGCTTTTTTGCTTCCAATCTACTCGTACCTTTGAAATGCAGGAAGTGAAAATGACCAAGTGGAGATAGCAACCTTTTGAGAGGTGCACATCTGAAGCATCACCAAACTGTATACAACCCAAATTATACTCATCAATCAAATAGAGTATTCAAAGCTATTTTAACATAAACTAAGAAAATCAAGATATTTCTATTTTTAGATACTTATATAGCCAGAGAGGAAGACATGATAAATTATTTTTAAAAAAACAAAATCTTGCCTTCATAAGGAATCGAATACAAACAAGATTGAAATCATCATTTAGAATACAAAAGGTTTCTTTGATTATACTTACTTATTCATAATACATTAGGACTACATCACTATCTCATACATCCAGTCCTGCATAGCTAAAAATACCATGTCTGACACATCTTTTGTCTCATTTTATTAACATGGTAAGTCAACTACCTGCCAAAGTGGAAGTCTGCCCAAAGTGGTCTCAAAACCAACTACTGGTAATTGAAAGTTATTAATGGAGCTGATATGATCCAGGGATAAAGCTGCTGGAAAGACTTGGCAGGTTGGGTCCATATTATAATCAGGCAAATATTATGAAAGGAATGTCATCCAGTTACAATACTTTAGAAAAAAAGATAAGGTGAGAATGTTGATATATATCCTTACCTGTTGTGTTGTCTATGGTTTCCCAATTTATGTGAAGCTACTTTCAATTTCTGTGTGGGATATGGGCATATTACGTTGACATGTTTATACACAGATGCAGTTTAAAGAAGAAAAAATTGTGCAAATCAGCCAAGTACAAGTGGTGGTTACATGTTTGTATGATATGCTACAGGCAACATGTCACTAAAGTAGGAGTGTTACTTGTGAGACTTTTCATTGATTTTTTTGTTAGATGAAGATAATAAATAAAACCATAACTAAAGAATATACAGCTGTATCAGTTTTTACCAACAGTTGCAACCACTTGTGAAAGAACTTTGGAAAAGATGCTAAAGAAGATGAATATGAAGAAGGCATAAGGTGAATTGGAAATATCACTTGTGAAAATATATAGCAATTGTCATCTTTTTCACACAATGTGTTGATTATCCTTAGAAAGATACAAGAAGCAATATGGTTATTTTAACAATTTTTTTTATATGAAACCAGGTTTTCCATATAT
The DNA here is from genome assembly GCA_003401595.1 of Venustaconcha ellipsiformis. NCBI lineage: Eukaryota > Metazoa > Mollusca > Bivalvia > Unionida > Unionidae > Venustaconcha > Venustaconcha ellipsiformis. The sequence goes on from QKMX01158500.1 coordinate 5,918, forward strand.
ATGGCTTTGAAATGTTATATCAAAGGTGATTCAACAGGCATACAAACACCATTAAAAGCAAAGAAAAGGACAGAGTTTAAATTTTTTAAAAAGTAGCACATTTTAAGATACAGTCTGTTGACTAATAAAATGAATGATAGCTGCTGTACAATCTATTTGTGCTTTCCAACTGTACATTATTGAACTATTGGTTTAAAATAGCACAATGTCATGAACTGCATGGATACAAGATTATATATATTGACAAGATTTTATGTATAGACTTCCATGTAAAGAACAACAAATAGTTACTGCACTGAATTAACAGCTGAGAATATGAATGCTAGTATATCCTTTAGTTTGAATATATTGTCCACATCATGAAACTGAAATCAACAAAATGAACCATTTGTTTGTAATTACGCTACTACACTATATATCACATGCACTATGCACACAGCTGCATCGCTTATATTATACCATATGCATGCACTATGCATACAGATGCAGCTATTATCATCATTACATGCACTATGCACATAGCTGCATCTATTATATTACACCATATACATGCACTATACACAGCTACATTATCTTACACCAAATTATCAACATATACATGCAATTGGCATACAGATGCAGCTATTATATTATCAACATACTCATGCACTATACACATAGCTGCATCTATTATATTACACCATATACATGCACTATACACACATCTAGATCTATTGTCTTGCACCAAATTATCAACATATACATGCATTTGGCATACAGATGCAGTTATTATATTTTTAACATATACATGCAATATGCATATAGCTGCATCTAGTATACCACATGTGCTATGTATATAGTTAAAATACTATACCATATATATGCAAAAGGCATACAGCTGGAGCTATTAGATTACACCACATTATCAACATCTGCATGCACTATGCACACAACTGCAGCTATTATTATCACCATACACAATATGCATACTACTGCATCTATATTAAACCATATACATGCAATATGCATACAGCTGCATCTTTATTGCACAATATACCTGTACTATGCACACAGCTACATCAATATTACACAATATACATGCATTATGCATGCAGGTGTATCTATATTACACAATATGCATACACTATGCACAAAGCTGCATTTATTATATTGCACTATATACATGTACTATGCATACATCTCCATCTATAACCATACACATGCACCAGATACAAAGATGCATCTATTATATTTTGTCATATACATGTATTATGCATACAGCGGCAACTATTACACCATATATGTACACTATCCAGGCATGTTACACTATTACACCATTTATATGTAATATTTACACAGTTGCAGTTATCATATTATCAACATCTTGTAGCTACTGGTATATGTGTATACACACACACACACACACATTGAGTTCAACTACTGGGTCTTTGTTCTACTGAATACTAAAAGAAACTTCTTCAGATGGGGTTTGCTTGATATAAACCGGTCAGCAGGTACAACATCTCGTTTCTGGATGGAAACCATTTGCATTTGATTCACCTGTCACAGTGAAAGCTGGCAGCTGATTCAGGATGTTTCATGCTTGAGGTGAGTTATCTGGATTAGTTTTTGGAGTCCCTTACTTCAGTAAGAGGTTGGAATCTGAGGTGAGTTATCTAGATTAGTTTTTGGAGTCCCTTACTTCAGTAAGAGGTTGGTATCTGAGGTGAGTTATCAGGATTAATTGTTGGAGTCCCTTACTTCAGTAAGAGGTTGGAATCTGAGGGGTAAGGGGAAAGATATGTTTAGTGAAAAAGGGCATCGCCTACCCATACTTGGTGGACTTGAATATGGATTTGTCCTGGACACGATCTGAGAAAATTCATAACAGAAGACTGGTTACTAGAACCTCTCTTGCATTCTGATGTAATAGACGATTGAGGTGGTGCAAAGAACATAAGACCCCTTTTCAGCAAACATTACCAGCTGATGCAGTGATCAAATGGCATTCACTTACAGCCTGTATTTGTTGGGGGCTTGGTTGGTTGGTATTTAGGCTTTGTCCTTCTTGAGTATTCGGCAATGCTTTAACTACCAGTGGTGGAATACCAAGACTAACTTGAAATCATGATTGTGTAGAACAGTGTTTAGACACTGTCCTGCTTGTGTATTTGGCAAAACTCTAACAATATGCACTAGAAATCATGCTGATTGTTTACAGCAGACTATGTTGACAGAGACCTGCTATTGCATTACACAATTTTCTTTATAATTAGGTTTGAAAGCAAATATGCAAATATTTATACTCACTCATGATCCTCGTACAAATGAAAGCCAGGGATTAAATGGCAACAGAGGACTTTAATAATTTAAAAAAATATGAGTTTGAAATAGAAATTTTCACTTAAAATCTCATCTATAAATTAAGATCCCTAAGTGGATGCCTATTTTAACCCCCTCCCCCAAAACTAGATGGAAATCATTATTTCCCCCAAATAGTGCTTGGCCAGTGTGGCAGATACAATTACAAAACAAAATTTCAGTCCTGAGACAGTACAGTCACCCACATCTTATGCAACCATCTCTAGAAAGTGATCCAACAGGCATTTAATAACAAGAGTTTATTGGAAAGAGGTGTATAATAAATAAAATTGCATGCATGGAACTTTAAAAAGAGTCTCTGTTTAAGGCATGCGAGTTAACTACCAACAAAGGGTTCAGTACACATTATGCAGTTGTATTGCATAGACTCAAAACTACATGTTCACATCAATATAATGTTTCATACAACCATAAAATTTCTCACATGAAATATGTCAAATTTCATGAGTTCAAAAAGTATGCAATAATGGTAACAACAGGCAAAGAAAGAATATTCCAGGTGTCTAATTATGCTACAAGGTCATTTGACCATGAAATTTAGGTAGTTTATTGTGTAAAGTTTTAGTCACAACTTTTTACTTATTTCATGTGAAATTGACGAAACTCATTTACATAAACTACTTCACAAATCCAGCCCTCTCAAGCTTAAAAAATATAAATGTGAATGATGTGAGTCACTAGGGAGTAGTTTGGCCCTAATTCTATTCTGGTGGCTGCTACCTTAATCTCAAGAGCCAATGTATATAAGAAATTAGTCTGTCATGGACAAGCTAACACAGAATCCAATGGATCCAGAATGAGAGGACCTGAATGGAAATATCATCACTGGTAAGATCAAATCAGATCTCTCTATCCTGATTGGATCAGTATGGTTCAGGTTCCACTTCAGCATCTTAACTGTGCCCTGAAGATGCTCTTGGGAATGAAGGTACAAAGAAGAGATTGGTTACAAGACAAAAAGACTGATTTCCTATGAGTTGGAGCCTGTTGTTAGCAAATGAAACCAGAACCTATCATGAATGAAACCAAACCAGTCATCTGATAAGGCATGCATTTTACTTTTGCTTGCTGAGATTATAGTGACTATAATGCAGTTCTTACATGAAAGAAGAGTCGGTGAGGCTCTAGACAGTGGTTCAAATGGTGATTTATTCAGTCATGTGATAAAAATATAGGTTCCATTGCATACAATGGGCCAATGCCTTTTGTTTAACGCGCTGAAATTGGACAGAAGTTTGAAGACTTTCTTCTGACCCATAACATTCTTTCCAATGGTGACACATGTCTATATGTCTAAATTTTATGGAAGCCTTTGTAATTTTTACGGTGGGCTTACAATCACTGTCTGGCGTTTAAAATCAAGATACACATGAAAGGCTTCTAGAAACACTGCCGATTATTGTTTGCAAATAGAAACAAATCTTGTACAAATCTAATAAAAAAGCAACAAAACTACATATGAAGAAAACACAATCAAGCAAAAAGAAGCATTCTGGAAAATGGTATGAAACTGATATGACATGAATTTCTAGAATAGACTGAGAAAGGCAAAAACAAGTTTGTTCTGATTATTATAGCATGTTATATGCTGGAAATTGATCTTATATCATAAATTAACAGACTGGGCAGGACTTAAAATACTCTCAAGTTAAAAGCCAGAAACTCATAATACACTAATTATGCATTACACATGTACATGTACTCATAATACACTAATTATGTATTACA
>QKMX01158643.1:0-11710 GCA_003401595.1 Venustaconcha ellipsiformis
GTCTTCTCTCTCTCATTACAAAACACAAACATTACAGATAGTAAACCTCATTTACCATGTTATCAAAGGACCAGAGCTCCTCTTCCTCATCGATCTGATCTATAGGGGTGGGCCTGAGATAAGGTGTCATTGCCACAGCTTCTGTCTAGAATTCACTAGAGGTAACAAGGAGTGCATCATCATCATCATCATCATCATCATCATCAAGGATGCTCTGAGTTGGAGAACAGCTGGGCACTACCATGTCCTTGATGACAGGGGCATTGGAGCACTCTGTGCCACAGTTCCCAGGTTTATTATGAGTTAAAGAGGAGAGACAAGAATGCCTGTCTACCCTAGATGCTGTATTAACTAAGCCTTCCAAAAGGAAGCCATGATGAGGTGATGATGGGAAATGAGTTGCAGCATCACTTTAACTGTAAGGACTAGGTCCACTAGCCCATGGGTGCATAATAGATAAAGGTAGAAGTCCCACAGCCCATAAAGTTTTATAGCCTGAGTCCTGTGTAAAAAGATTTAAAAAAATGTTTACCAAGTATGAGACTCTTAACCAGCTCCTGAAACGTTTTGAAATACAGCTGTACAGAAGAAAATATACTAGCTCTAAGTGCTACCAGCATCTAATTTAGGCTGTGCTTAAATTAACAGGGTAACTTAGTAAGCTCAGTCTATGGCTGTGCATAAAGCGTTAAGGTCGTTTAGTTATCTCAGTATGTGGATATAAATACAGTTCTGCATGTTTGCATATTCAGATAAAAGAACAGTAAAACAAATAAGGCAACTTCTTCACTGTCTCATTTTTCAAATCTGATTCAAGAGATTCATTTTCAGGATTTACCCAAGAGGATCTCTTAAATGATATAAAGAATACTGACACATTCAATGCTGAACAGAAATAATCACTTGAAAAAGATTCAACCTACCAAAATTGTGTAACACCAAAATCAAACATGGCTGACTCCTCCTCTTCAGTTCCAAACTTTCTTAAAAATTCAACATAATATGCAGATAAAAAAAGAAAAAAAGCAGTGTTCTACCTCCCTAACAAGATGGTGCAACCTGCTGTCTACCTCTTCAAAGGGAGAGAACAATCCACAATGTCTAAAGTTTCTAAACCCTCCTTCAGGAAGGGCTTCACCTGCTGCCAAAGATGTTTTCCCCAACATGTGAGACCTGAAATAGATTCTCTTTTGGAAAATTCAGAGCAAATTCAGGAGGGAAGGTTCCCCCAGCCTTGACATGAGACCAAATTTGCAAGAAGTGAAAAAAAATTTCCATATCCAGAATGAGCACAATTTGTGTGAGTATCCCACAGATCCTTTTGGTGGCAACACTGCCCCAAAGACTATTCTAACATAATCATGTAATAATGAAAAAATGAAATCACTTGCTGCCTTGTAACTCACCTGGCTGTATGCAGTGTCATATTGTGTACACTCTGTGTATGTACAAAGAGCACTGTATGATGTTGCTACAAAATTCACCCAGTTGTATGCAGAGTTGTGCTGCATGCAAATGTGTATGCATTAAGAACACTATATGATGTTGATGTGAACTTCACCTTATTATATGCTGTTTTGTACTGTGTGCACACCCATGCTGGCAGGAAAAATACAGTATACATGAAGCAAACAATAAAGATGATCCTGTGAAAAGTTACTGGTAGTTTTCCCTGATTTGAACACAAGATAATTCTACTGTGAACTTGTTTATTAAAGCAGCATTCAAATATATATGCAATGTCAATGCATAGCATGAGCAAACAAAAAGAATATGTGAATTTGAAGACAGAGGAAACAAGTTTACAATGTTAAGCAGACCTTCTGTCATTTTCTGTATAACACATGGACTTACCCAAACCACAGTGTTTTACATATGTAAAGAAAACGATGACCTTAACGTGAGGTAGGGCCTTTGTTATTTTCCTTAAAACACAAGGATGTATCCATACCACAGTGATTTAGGAAATGGAACAGCCAGTTGTAACACCAAGACTAATTAAAAACTGCAGAAGAAGACTGCTGTTTGCAGTAAGTTGCTACAGATGTAATTTCTCTGGTGACTGATTTGGAAAACATCTACACAGTATGGTGTCAATGAAAAAGATGGTACATAATATTTACCTTCTGCATTTAACTAGTTTAGATATCATGTATTATCCAAATCTGATCAACATGATTCACAGACTCTGCTCATCAGATGCAAAATCACCTCAATAATATGCATGGTGTTGTTTATAATCAAACTCATTTTGATGATTAAAGTCTACATACCAGATCTGATCAAAATCTGATAGGGCATATGACCTCTTCTTTGTTTACAAGCTCAGCTAATTATCTGCAAAATCATCTCATTGTTTTGGTGTTACTCACAATCAAACCCCTCTTGAGATCTTGATGATATAAACTCACATATGAAATCTAACTAAAATAAATATGGCCTCAAGAGTGTTTTCAAGCAACATCACCTCAGCAACATGCATCGCTGTTGCTCATAGCTGAATTCATCTGTGATCTTGATCATAGAAGCTTCCATTCCAAGTCTGATGAAAAATATGGTCACAAATATGGCCTCTTGAGCAGTTAAAAACAAATGTTGATGGACAGATGCATGATGTATGATAGATCTAGGGCCATACATAAGCTCATCTGACAGAAAAGCCAGGTGAGCTAAAATCTGTCAAAACTTTTCAAATAAAAAGATGCTCACCTGACTCAAGAACAATAACATGCTTGCATAAATTATTTGTTCTTCATATGTGCATAAGTTTATTGTACATTTTATATCTATTCCCTCTGCATTTGGGATTAAGGAGGAAGGACTTGAAAATTCCATGTGACATTTCTCGAATAAACATTGTTAACTGTGTAATAATGAAATTACACATTGTCATTTAGGTATTTTTAAACATATTTTAATGCCATGAAGAATTATATAATACAATACCCTTGAGCATAGTTTCATCAAGCATCCTGGATGACTCAAAATAGCATTCTTGGCCTGAAAAGTGTTTATCATTGACATGTCATCAGAACTAAGACAGCCACTCCATTTGAAAGAAATATCACCATATCGGAGAAATTATTTATGGTTGAAAGTAAAGAGATCACCCAATTTGGAAGAAAATAATAAATTTCTAAACAATTAATTTATAAATTTTAGTATGTCTAATCTTTAAGTCAATAGATGTCTTCTTAGTTAAACAAGTTTATTACAACATGTGTCATAACATGATTGATCACACCTTGCTTGGACAAAACTGACTTGCAGCTAAGACTGGATGAATATACAAATAAATTAGCAAGGATTAAAATTACAGTCAATAATGGTAATCAATAATCTGGCTTAAAGAGATCAGTTAAAAAAATACATTCCAAGAAAAGCTTGATACATGATCAAAAACAATCTCCATAAAATAAAACAAATCAATGATGAACAAGTTCTTCTAGTGAATCTGTCGATCACACACTGTACTGAAACTGAAAATTAAGGAAATCTGATGATGTTATGACATGTTTCTACTGTAATTATAATCATAAATACAAGCAAGTACTGTAGCAAATGACATGCCACTGATGAGCTACAGATTCATCAAAGACCATAACTCTATGACACCCATCCCTTTTTTCAGCACATGAACTCATGTGGACAATGATGAGAAAGAGTGATATTGTCATTGACCCCCCCTAAGCAGGATTACCCAAAGGCAGGATCGGTACTTGGAGTAAGGGAAGTAATATATTGCTATATGTGCCAAAAAGAGAGTGTTAATTAGATGATAAACAAGAAGCAAAACTACTATAACCCCTCCCCCCAAAAAAAAACATTTCACCCTTTTAACCCAATGGCCCAAACTGAGGACATAATCCAAGAATATAAACTGTAAAGGTGATAGGTAAGTGTATGACAATATCAAAATATTCACTGAACTGGATACAGCTTATTAAAATAAACTAATAATGATGATGGATAAATCAATAAAACAGCTGTTTTCCTTCTGAATCAGTCAATTACACATTATGTTAAATCTGTCAGTCAGAGACATGAACCTACGCAACAGTATAATTGTTTTGGATCATATAATATTTCAACTATGAACTAAACTGAGTGAGAAGTTATTTAAATATTAGAAGAGGAAAAAACCAAAACCAAAAGGGGTCCTGGTTCATGACCTCATAACCATATCATGAGAAAGGAAACCAAGGGAAAACACCAAATGGAAAGAAACAGATTTTGAGTTTCCATAGTTCCAAATTTGTAGTAATTTTGATAAAAGCTGATTATAACATATGAAGCTGAATTAAATCTTTAATCAAAGGACGTCCTACATATTTATCCCATGGCTATACACGAGTGGAAAACTCTATTCTCAATCTTTATTTGAAATTATTACCAAATATTTCTCCAGGGGCAGTTGTTGTATTGATAGAATCATTGTAGATGATGGCTTTGTATTGCATATCATGTATGGTAAAAGGGTTATAGAAATATGTCATTTACTCTCCCCCTTACCACTTTAACAAATGCTGATCTCCATGATAATTCTTGATCTCATGACTTTATCCTGGGACAGAAGTGGTATCAAAAGAAGAGGGGTATATAGTGATATTTTTAAGTATGAAGTGAATCAATTAAGACTAATTTTTTCAAGCAAAATGTTTCTTTGCATATACTTACCCAATCATAATACTTTAGGAGAACTACTAGTACCTCACAAATCCAGCCCTCCCAGATAATACATTTAGCTATTAAAAAAAAGCTTAGTTATCTACCTATCTAGATGGAAGTTAGGCAGAGTGATCTCCCCTTGGCAGCAAAACCCATGAATATATGTTACTACTGGAGTGTAAAGCACAATCTCTATATGGACTTAACTGCAGGAATGCTAGGAGAGTGTATGTATATTATGACTGGATATGTATTCGCAAAGAAACATATTTTACTAGAAAAAATTAGTTTCTTTAAATGTTACCTAATCATAATACCTTAAGAGAATAGGTGAAAGATGTAGGGAGGTACATACTCTTACCCTGGAGAAGTCATCTCCAAAGGAATTTGAGACAGCTTCTAGGTAACCTAATTGGAGAAGAGTCAATCTGTTGGGGAGCGACTTCAAAAAAGGAAAATGTTCCCTGCCACAAATCCAGCAGAAGTCATGAAGCCATGTCTTATGAAGCTGTTGAACAACCTGGAAAGGTGATCTGTTGTGCCAGAGCAATAGATCCATACAGACTGATCTCTAGCAGTTGTATTTGCAGAGGTATACTAGCTGTGAGCTTAGTCAGGTTGCTCCATGTCTGCAGACGATACCTCATATTTGTGCAAATGGGGAGAGGTTGGTCCAGTGGACAAACTTTTGGCCTTCATTGGGATAAATGAACCATCAGTAACAGTCACATATAAAGGCAAGTTATTATGAAGTCTGCTGCCACGCTGAGCAAGCCTAGAAAGTGAAGGAATTCCAGTGCAGAGAGAGATTCCATCAAGAGTAAGGGATTCCATCAAGAGTAATGAAGCCACCATGGTCCTTATTTTCAATGTCTATTCGTGAGGGAGATGTACTCAGTTTATCACTGTGCTGAACTCCGTACCTAGATGAACAAATTGTTGAGATGGGACTAGGTCAGATGTGTCTTTGTTGATGAAAAAACCAAGATTTATAAAAAGTGTAACAAGGGTTATCATATCGCTTTCTAATATATAACTCACTTGATGTTTTTGCAGAATTTTGTCCAGGTAACTGGATGTCAACATCTTGGAGATGGTCCAGACATAAGGCATAACATGGTTCATCAGACAAGTGAGGACCTAAGACTGATTTGAGTCCAAATGGGAGATCTCAGAATTTATAAGCAATTGTCATTGTATGCAAATGGCAGAAAGCCTGATGAGTTGGAACATGAAGATATGCATCTTTTACATCCATGGTTGTTGCAAAGCCCCCTTCTTGGATGGCATTCCAAATATGCTGTGGTTGTTCAACCGAGAAACAAGGACCTTGAATGAATTGATTGAGAGCACTTTAGTTGACAACCGGGGACAGAGCCAACTGCCTTTTGGGACCAAGAAAAGTCTGGAAAAAATCCCCAGAAATTTGTATTTAAAATGATTTCTACCACCCTGAAGAAGGTTGTTTACTTCTTGCTGCAAGGTGGTGACTTTGAATAGTTATGTTGGAATGTTTGGATTCTGGACTGCTGAGGACTTGTTTTGAAATTTATGCAGAGTCCCTGGGAAATCAATTGTATGGTCTAATGATCGTCCTGACAAATCTTGTCCCATTCAGCAGCAAAGAACTGAAGCCATCCTCCTACCAGGATCTACGGGATGATTAGTGTGGAGATGATGGTATTTTTTTTTTTATAGAGATTTAGGTGGTTGTGTTGAGAAACTTTTGTGCAAGTAATCATTACTTCTTTGTCTTTTGTCCAATTTGGTTCACAGGAACTGTGTTGAGAACTATGATAGGACAACTTGTCAGTGGTTTGTTGTTCGAGTCGTGTCTCTTGGTTCCTTTATTGGTTTCCCAATTCATCCCTGTGTTGCAGTTGGGAGGCAGAAGGCTTGTTTGCATACTTCATCAATCTGTCCATTAAAAAGTAGCTTAGAGGATAATGGTTGTAATCATAGCTTGGCCTTAGGATGATTCTTAAGGAAGGTGAAGGATGTGAATGGTGCATCTCGTTTCACCAATTGTAAATTTGCAACTGCTGTAACAGCACTAGCTAAAGTAGGTTTAGAAGCTCTGTTCAAGACCTGGGCCAATTCAGACACCAATTTCATGTACCATAGAATTCAGATTAGAGATGATGAGCCCTGTTGGAAGATAGCCATCCATACCATGTCCAGCATAGAGCCCACAACTACTGCAATTGTGGACCAACTGTTGAGTATCAGTGAAAGATTTTTGATCCATATAAATGTAGTATGATTTTGATATCCCAAAAGTTATGATGTCTTGGTCAACTGTTGGGGTGTCCATAAAACAAGCTCTGTGTATAACTATAGAAGTGCCAATGAAACTTGATGGAAGGCATTTTTGTAATTAATTAATCATGTGAACAGTTCAAATGTCTGAATCTGCCAGACTGTGGAAGCAAAGTAGGATTCTTCTTTTATCTTGATAATATTAACAGACACTAGAGTTCTGGTTCATATGGTTGATAAAGCACTAGGAGGCAGGCAGAACTCTTGTGGCAAAAGGTGGAAAACTTCTTCAATGGAAGCTTTGAAGGCTGAGTCTTCCCATGACATAGTCAAATCAAGAAGGGAAGAAGAAGCCTGAGAACAATCATTGTCATCTTTGCTTGTTTGAGGTGAGGTTGGCATCTCTTGAGTTGCCTGACTGAAGGAGGTGGCAAAGAGTGCTGAGGTCTGGCACTGAAAAACTTGTGGAGTGCTTTGAAACAGAAATGGCAATGTCAATCAGTCACTAATTGTCAATCCCTTTCATTGCACCAATGGTTGGGATAATTGAGAGGTGGCAGAGTAATGGAGAGTGCAGTGAGGCCATACATGTGTTACACTGGTCTCCCATAATTGTCTGTATACACCAGGTTCAACAGACTGGACGACAGATTGATTTCTGGGAACATATTGTGTTGAAGTCTTTGTCCCTGAAGATCCTTGTAGTAGACCTAGGCCAGTTGAAACTGAAATACCCATTGTCTAAATCGTAATGCTGGGATGAGTTACAAGATGTTTGATTCATGTGACTGGCCCATGTATTAGTGGAGCAAGAGGATTCCCTGTTTTGCTCATGATCACACTGCTGATCATCAAGAGCTATAGCATGAAACCCTGAAGATGCAAGGCCTAAAGTTAGCACCATCAATGAGGAGTCCTGTGGTGGTGACATGGCTGCAGTAGTTGTCATGTAAATTTCCAGTGTTTTGTAACTAAAAAGCCTTTTGTTGATTTATTTCTGTTATCTGCCAAAATCTTCTCCCACTGAGGATATGTCAGCATGTTGGCTTATGGTATCTTCATCCTTAGTCATGCATTTCTGTGCTTTGTCCATTGTCTAATTTGTAAGACAAATAGAGCATAACATATAAACCAGTTGTAACTCTGCACCTGTGTCTTATTATTGTGCACAAAGTCAGTGCAGAACTATGCCTTATAGTATTACTTAGAAACTACAGCATTGCAGACAAATTTAATAAAGCTATGAAATGTCTAGGTGAAAACAAAATAATTCACCATACTACCTGCAAGAGGTTCAAGGACAACCCATAAATGTAAATGTATGTATTAGCAGAGAAAACTTGCCTGTATTTAGCAAGTTGTAGTGGAATTATATTAAGAGTTTCCTACAGGTCTCTACACGAACATGAATAAAAAGTACATCCTGAACTTATTGTGATGTTGCATAGGTTAGCTGTGCAAGTACCTAAAAGTATAAAGATGACAAAGTCTGGTAAAATTGTACTGGCAGAACTTTGTCAACACAGAAAGAAAGAAAAGCTGGAAATATAGATGGAGTATACTCTCCTTTTGCAGTTAGAACTTCTCCAACTTGCATCTTGATTCTGGCTTTTGTAAGGTCTCTCATGGTGACAGCATGCTTCTCAGCATGATTGGAAGTAGTAACCGAGATATTCATGGGTTTTGCCACCAATCAACACATCAAGGGGAGATCACTGCCTGTGATCTCCCCTTGCTGTGTGGATTGGTGGGCAGATAACTTTTAGCACTTCATTTTGAGTTATCTGGGAAGGCTGGATTTGAAAGGTATTAGTAGTTCTCATAAGGTATTATGTTTGGAAAATATATTGAAAGAAACAAATGTGTATTTGAAAAGTAATGTGATAATATTACAAGGTTATTGACTGGATAGCTGGTCACCTGAAATTAGTGGATTTTTATATCAGAGAAGTGCCTCACAGCAAGAGTTTAGGTCTGGGCAAATGCAATTTTTCACTAATGAGAAGACCTATTTCAGCTGCAAGACTGATGAAACACCTTTTTTTCATCAGCATCTAACTTTTAAACCATGCTACAAGATCCCACAATCCTGAACTGACTTTAAGTATGTGGCAATAAGATGTGGAAATGTGACTTTCCAAACCTGAAGAAAAATTTACATGGCAATAGACAACACACTAAGCAACAAATCACCAGTACAAGTAGAAACATTATTAAAAACATGTGATACTAAGAGCAGTGGTGTATGTGGTGGTGTTATATTTCAGACAAGAACTGAATTGTTAAAGGGGTTATGGAAAAAAAAGCCACAAAATGGCCCCATCTATAGAAGCATAAAATTACATTGTTTTCTGCGCAGAACTGTTTTGCTTACATGCATATAATCATAAACAGTGTTATAATGAAATATCTTATAAATATTTTATTTAATGTAGCAGACAATACTTTGTGATTTTTTTGTGTGTGATTGTCAATAAAAACAAATGCTATGATCTCCAGAAATAAGGATTCTGTTGCAACCTTCTATGGAAATTCTGAAACCAATTTCTCAGTGTGCTCATTGGCACATATGTTTCTGTGGGGTTTGGCATCATCTGTGACTGGGTAACAGCAAATGAAGAGGAATAATTAAATAAGTTCTCATGCATTTTGGTGGAAAATTCTACGAATGTCTCAACAGTTACAGCGTTTGCTATTTCAGGTGTCTGCTGAACTAACTGATCCAGGGGTTCAGCAGAAATTCCAATCTGTGCCAAATGAGACTGGTCTACTTGTCCAAGTGGATGACTGGTACATACCGGTACATCTCCTCCTGCAAAAGTAAAAAACAAAACATTTTATTCCTATGAGACAATCTGATTTAATGTTTGCAGTTTTACTTGTCTCTTATATCTTAGGGCTAAATTTTATTCTAATTTGGTGTAATTTGCCTTTTGCCTCTCTTAAACATTTTTTTTAATTACTTACAACATTAGTACTCAATGTCCACCATTAAATCCAAAACTGTAACTCAATCAACCAATATTTGTTTTTTTCATGTTCTATGGATGATCAAATTTGATGTTTCAGAATTTTATTTCTGCCTATTTTAAGAATTAAAATGTCAGCAATGCATCTTTTCTAGATATATAAATATATACCTTTGAGACTGTTAAAACTTTCAGATGATACAGGCTGGGCTCTCAAAGAATGAAACTGTATAACTTCATATTCAAACATGTTGCCACCAAATCATTTTATCAGAAACCTATAAAACTAAAGTTGGTATCACTATATCACACTTAATTTGAAGACATGAGCAGATTAAAAATGTTTCAAAAGGTTAGAAATACATGGTGTGTTCCAGAACAGAGAATTTAGAAGAGAGATTTACACACACACACACACACACACTCACCAGTTTGGAATAATAAGAGGAATTTTCTATACAAAGAAAGAATATAGCAAAGAAATAATGGTACAGCTTGCAAAATATACTTGCAATGTACCTTTTTCACACATTCGGTTTTTCAGCAAATTTTTGTTGGAAATGGAGTGTAAATATTGCAATCATGCATCCTAGAAAGACTGGAAACCAGAACATCATAAGCAAGATTTTAAGATTCAGTCAATAATGAAACCTTTTTTATGTCCTGACTCTCAGCATCTTCAACCAAATTACGAATGATATATGCCTGCATGCCAGTGAAATCCTTTATTCCCCTGCCACTGGGATCATATGTGCAACACTGACTTTATTTCATGACAGCCTATGAATTAGTGGATTTACCAAACAAAAATAATTTTGATTATTCACTTAAGTGAATTATGATAAATATTTGGTCACTGCAGTTAAAATACATCATTAACATTATGACGAAGAAATTTAATCTGCCATTTTATCACTTTAATTGTTTAGTGATGAATATTACCATCTGTCATGCAAAAGTACCAGTTAAAATCCCACATGAGGGCCACCTATCATGGAAAAGTACCAAGTTAGATTCCCACAACATGATGTCCACCTGTCAAGCAAAAGCACCAAGTTCAAATCCCACATCATTTGTTTCTTAATTTTTTTTATTTGCTATTTTGCCTTGAATTGGGGAAACAAAATTATGTTACTAACAATATTTTCCATTTAAATATACTCAAAACACAGCAGAACATAAACGGCAAAAAGTTGACAATATTGTGTGGAACACAGTAAGAAATATGCTACTTTAATTCTGTTATACACATTAACAGCCAATAAATTTGAACATAAAATAAAAAGAAACATCATTTTGTCCCAAGAGAATAAAAGATATACTTCATCTCACTGGTAAAAACCTCAACTATTTTCACCCTCCATTATGATCAGTAACCTGATTTATGAATAATTTTTCTCCTTTTGTCTTACCTCTCCCTGACTTCAGTTGGGTGATCTTGAAAATTGCACTAGGTTTGGAGTTGGATATGTGACCCAAAAACTTCCAGGATGATCCTGAAGTTGGGTCAGGCCAGCAGAAATACACTGAAAAAAGGCAATAACTTATGTTGTTATCTCTTCCAAGATCTATACAATTCTACATAAGTTAGCATACATACTCATGTTCAAGTCAAAGTCATGTCTGACTGCAAACAATATAGACCCTGATCTGCCATTGCAAAAAACACTCCTTTAAAAACAAAACACCCTCAGAAACCTACCTGACTAACAACAGCAATCAATGAAGCAGTAAAACCAGACTGACTACTGGTATTTTCACAAGCTCAAGGACTGACAAAACTACAAATTCTGGTATAACAGTTGTTGTTGTTG
>QKMX01158797.1:0-12414 GCA_003401595.1 Venustaconcha ellipsiformis
CTCTCTCTCTCTCTCTCTCTCTTTCTCTCTCTCTCTCTTCTCAAATTGGAAAAAGACTAACCACCACTTCCCGCTTTGTTTTCTCTTTATTTCTCAACTTTTTCTTTCGGCAAAGATTAAAAGGATGCATTTGTAATACAGACGCTCTACGTACATAAGCAGTAAAGGAAAAGCATTTTTCTGGCTCAGAGACCCTATCCCGCCTCCAAACTATACAAACTATATTTCTTCCTTTGGAGATTCTAAAATCCCTATCCTTGACCCGTTTTATCCAAAAGGTTTCTAGCTCAAATACAGTTCTATAATTTTTTCGCAGATTATATCATTTTAAGCCAGATACCCTATCCCACCATCACTTTACATTATACCAAGTTTATTCATAACGTTTATATAAAATTTATAAGGTTTCTAAGCCACGGACCCTATCCCACTATCACTTTAGATAATCCCAAGTTTATTTATAAAGTTTATAGATACAATGTACAAGGTTTTTAGCTCAAAGACCCTAACTCTAAACAATTTATTGTTATCAAATGGACAAGAAGATAACTAATTATGTTTACATTACGGGACTTCTTTCATAGGCGATTATCGATTTTGGCTCACTAGGCCAACTGGGTTTCAAGCTAAGACTGATCAGTTATAAAGTTTAGACTTCATTTCTGATTATAAGTGTTTCAACTGTAGGGATGAGAAATATTTTATCCTCTTGATAACAAATATTGAACCGTATTCAACCGCTGACACAACGACGACATTCAAATAAATCTTTTATTTGTTGTTTGTTAAGAGATTATATTTATCAATGAAATATACATTCGATCGATCGAGATCAATGGTAAGATTATTATATTTTTCTTGTCTGATCGGATCATCAAAGCTATTAAATACCTTTGATAATTCACACCTTAATTTTTCGAGATAATTAAAATACTTTCACCAGATCTTATGAGCGAAAGTTTTAGCTTGTCACGGTTACTGAAGAATATTCCCGATATTTCATTGCTAATTTTAACTGTCAAAGAATTTCATCTGTCGTTAGATATTTGATTTTGCTATTGATGCTATTTGTTACTGTCAAATTTTCAAACATCATTTCTACAGTTTAGATAAAATTTCATACCCTAGTCGGAAAAGATGATATCAAGTATATATACCCAAGTACAAACGTATCTACTCCATTTCCGCCCGATGTCTCCTGTTAGAAGACAATGGTCACGTATTTTTTATTATCAGAGTCAAGAGCTTTTTCACAAATGTGAAAAAATTCGGATTGTTTGTGATCAGATTTTTGTTGAGCTGTCAGTTTTATCATTGGAACAATTTTTATTAAGCGTTAATGTATGTCATCAACTTAGTCAACCAACTGCTAGAGAAGCCAAACAACCGGATCCTTATTACGATATAATTTAATTGGTTTTGATAAACTCAAATTAGCACAACAAAATACCTTATAAGCTACTCGGAACAGGAACACGATTTTGAATTCTTCTCGTACTAGACGCAATAGGGTTATTTTCTACGCCAAGCACAGGCTGTAGCAGACATTCAAAGTCGACGTATATAACGAAACAAATTGTTAGATTGTGATTATGATTGAAAAATTGTAACATATTATCTTTGGACGGCATTGCTATTCGTTGTACATTGTTACAATACTGCAGATGCTTCTGTAATTTTTCATTGTCAGAGCAACCGTGCAAACAGCGATAACAAATACTTTTTTGTTTTATCTGTTATTCTGTCTAACAACGAATCTGTTAAAGGTTTTGATACAAACCTAATGATTTTTGTAAAAATGCAAGTATATTGTCGATTGCGCAGCATTTTCTAAAATATATCTTGGATATATGTTTTCAGGCTCGTCAAGACCAAATGCGTTAACTGAAATATTATTATTTTGTTTTTCACACTTTGGTATTTGATTTTCTGCAATTGGGAAGTTAATACCAGTACAATTCAATGTTGAGACATGAGCAAGATATTTGTCAATGCGATCAATTTTTTTCTTCTGCTGTAAAGATCGTAGAAAGAATAGCCCACATAAAACACTATTGATCAAAGATTTTACTTTTATAAATTTCTTATTTGTTATATTTTTTGTGATAACTCAACATATGAACTTGAAAGTAATACGTTCAATTGTATTGTGTGAAATAAAATTTCAAGCTCCAGCCCTAACCTATTTCAGCAAATTCTTCTATCTTCATCCAAATTTCCTGGTGTATTTCTTTTGGTTAGCAATAGCATATTAGTTGCAATTAATACATACTTATATTTTGAGTTAATGTAAGGCTCAGAAAATTTGTTGTCAGTCGATTCGTCTGTTACAAGCAGTTTTGAAAATATAACGTGATACTGTACCAGTAATTTTAAGCCCTTGTGTATTTCAAGATCACGTTTTACAGTAAGTTGTAACAAATGATAAATATGAGTTGCAGTAAAATTTACAAGTACGATTTCTTTGTCAAACCGATAACTGTTGTCAAATCCGAGAAAAGCGGTGGCTATTTTTGTAGGGTTTTCTATAAGACTTTTTCGCCATATCACGTAACTTCAGCATTGTTGTATCATGTAGTATATCTCTGATTGTTCGATCGATAACTCACTGAACGCCAGTTGAACAATCAGTTAGAGATATAGTTGTTTATAGAAATAATGGAACATAATTTCGCAAGTGAACAAGAGCATTATCATATTCACTCCAAGGACAACATGTACGCAGGAAATATGTTAGGGTCGGTGATTCACGTGAGATATCAAAAACCGATTGGTAATGCAACACCAGCTGGTTATAAGATCAGCGTAAAAGGAGATAATGCTTAGAGCGTTGAAGTGTTTAAGAAAGATTTTATTTACACGTTAATCTGTGATGAAATTTCAGAAGGACAACGTGTATATCATGTTAACGGCGCGGTTACCGATGACATTATTGAAAACTTGTCTTTACAAAGTGAATTTCAACCTCACCCTGTGTTTGATTTGTACGAGGCCTCTGACAGAGGAATTATTCGAAATAACAAACGAGAAAAGTTACTGGTGTTATGAACAATAGGGATATCTAAAATTAGTGTGAGAGGAACACAGATTTTTTAAAAAGTTATTATAACCATCGTTTTGTTTACGAAACTTTTAACGGACTAATACAAAATGATTTGGTTATCAATCACATCGATAAAATCAGAACAAACAATCGTCTGGAAAACTTAGATCTCGTCACACAATAAGAAAAAAATATATAAAGTTGTGCTAGAAATAATTTTAAAGACCCAAAAGTAAATCTTGAAACTAATGGAACGATTTGAGTCAATAACAGCTGCAGTAAAATATCATAAAATTAATTTTTGTGAAGTAAAATTTCTGGTAGATGTGTTAACCAAAGCAGCCATATCACAATCAACATTCGATAGAATTGTCTTTAGATATGGCGATTCATTATATTTTCTAGCTCGTCTTTACCTAAATAATTGTGAGCAAACATTAGAACATCATCTTTGTTAAATTCCAATGTCATTATTGCGCTGACGTTAACTTTATTCTTTTCTGCCGCGGATAGCAGAATTCCGTCAGATTCCTCTAGCATTACAATGACGTCAACAGAATAAAATCTATAACCCGATAAACATTTTCGTACTGCTTCAGCTAATTCTCTGTAATTTAATATAGTAAACCCCTGATGATATTTTATCTTGTGAGTCATTATATTATTATAAATTAGATAATAATATATTATATAATGAACATGACAAAACGGTTTGCTGATATATACGCTAATTATAATTTTACAGCAAGCGATATAATCGCTAGAGATACCCTCTCCAACAATAGAATCACAAACTGATATAATTGCGAAAGAAATGTGATTCTCATAATGAATATGACATTTTTCTTAACAACAATGACAAACAAAAATAGATTGTACTTGGAAAGAATAAATACAACAGAGACCGACTACTAGTCGATATGATGTAAAATATCACATCACAAAGAAAATTTTGAAATTTAATTTTTCGATAGACGAGATTCAGTTATTTTGGCAGCTGGTAAAATCTTTCTTAAACATTAGATTTTGCGACCGACAGAAAAACATGAAATTAGATTTCATATTTCCTAAGATATTTAGCTTAATGCCGATTTCTGATGATCGCAGACAAAATCTAATATCGTTATCTAAGCTTGTACAATGTAAATGTCTCAAAAGTAAGTGCGAGGAAATATATAACAGCATTATCTCTCCACGTTAATGATTTGTTTAGTTGGTACCCAACTGTTAAATGTATCTCTGTACCTGTATCCTCTACAATTGAAGAGACTTTGATTAACTTTTTCCTGATAATTTTTTCGATAACAAATATATCATGTTCAGTTTTTTGTAGTTCTTGCTCGTAAAAACTACCAATTACCGGTTTAACTGCTAGATCCTTTAACGCGTATGTTACTTGTATCGCAAGTTAAACTTTATCAATAACAAGCAGTTCTTCGCTCTAGTTTGGAGCAAATCCTTTCTCAAACGCCTTTATCGCTAACGAAATGTGAAATCTATCACCGACTTTAAATGCATGTCTGCGATACATGTTTTCATTCATCAATATCGGATTTTTAAATGCTTTGTTTGGCGACATTTTTATTGATCTGTGTTTGTGTTATTATATTTGTCAACTCTGCAAAAGATCGTCAATATACCTACTTATGTTTTATCTGTCAAATGCTTATTGTGTAAAAGTTCGTTTAATGTACGATTAAATCTTTCAACGATAACGATTTTTCTTTTGTTTCCTATAACATACTTTATTGAAGTTATTTCGCTCCAAAATTGCTCAAATGTTTTATTTAAAAACTCTACTCCCTGATCGGTCCAAATTGTATTTGGTTTTCTTTCTGCATTTGTTATTATTTGTTTTAGTGCATTAGTCATCGATGTCCCCGTTTTATCCGAAACGGGTATAGCAAACGCGTATTTGCTAGAAACATCAGTAACATTAAAAAGATACTTTTTATCATTAAATTGAATAAGATTTGAGACATCTACTAAATCTATCGCCCATATATCATCAATGGCATTTGCGACAACTTTACGTCGCGGACATTTTTTGTTCTAAGTTTGTGTAATTCAGCTGCCAGATCATCGTACAATTCTTTTTTGCTAATACAAAATTTATAATTTACTCTGATTATCCCACGCACTAGCCTTCTATCAAATCGTTCTCGCATATTTACCAATTTCATATCACGATGTTCATCTATCGTTGCTATATCGCAGCCAGGCTTATATTGTTAATTATCACGGTAGTAGATATTGCGACCCCTCGCTATTGAATTAGCTTGATTATGCTGTTGTCTCGTCAGAGGATTCTCGTTTTGTCAAGTTGTTTGTCAAGAGGATTATAATGCCCAGTGTATGTATGACCTGGTAACATCTTGCCTTCTTTTGGTTTTGGTAGTTTTACAATAAATTTGTGGATGTCAATACCGTTGCCAATTATCACACTGTGATTACATGATTTACAGTAAGTACCGATTTTATCTTCTTCTAGACAGAAAATATCTATCACAATCACAATCACATTCATTTTAATTTATTAATCATAGACAAAACACAAAGATCAGTAAATAAAATGAGTCGGGAATAAAAATTATTATCAGAAAACTATTTTATGTTAAGTAATGGAAAATTATGTTTTTTGTTTACCTATTTCCCATTAATTTTGTAATTATTAGAGTAAAATAGCCGAAACAAATCAGTTTTTCAGTCCAATTTCTTAGTTTTTGAGGGTCATACCTCGAGCGTTTTTGTACTTGACTTTTTAGTTTTTTTGGCATTTTATTTTTTAGTGTTACATAAAACTGTCACTAACAACAAAGTTGCCAACAATAGATTTGTTTGATACCATCGCCGGATACCGCTTTTTAGTTGCCCCTGATACTACCGCAAACGCGGTTACCAGTTCCAATGTTCTTTGTACCGACAAAAGGTTTATAGTTGCACTAGCTATTACAGAAAATGCTTGTCCGAGAAGTCCGCTGTTGACCGCCAAAGCTGTTTTTTGTGCAGTAGATAATTTAAGCACATACGGTTTTCCACGATCGAGTTTATTGATTTGCTGTCGAGTTAACGTTACTTTTCCTGCAAAAATCAATGATGGTATCGTAGGGGATATCATTAAAGAAACAAAATTACGTTTGACAGTCGCTGCTGATAATTTTTTAATTTGACCTGGAGTTACTTATGTTTCTGTGGTTACGGATTTCATTTTCATTGTTTATACTTGTGTGTCTTACAAATTATATTTGTACTGTCATTTTCAATTGGTCGCATCGATTGTAAAAATCTATCAATGACAACTAGCGCGTACACGTTATATTGTTCAGCTGGCATCACGACAAGCGTCCAAGTGACTTCAATATCAACAGTCGATCTGACAGTTTGTTCGGACTGTTTTGAAACGTCAAAATAGAAGATAGAATATAATGATCAAATTCTTCTACTGAGATCCACAGTTTGCGTCCTGATATTTTTGCATAGCCTCCATAAGGTACATATACGGCCAAGATATAATTTTAGTGGCATCATAAGCAAAGCTGCATTCGAAAAAAAATGCTCGGGATATTGTCTAGAATGTATCCTAACAAAAATTAGTCTGACACCTGAATTATCAAATACGGAGTTATTCATTTCTTGAATATTAGGATGCGGCTGTTGTTGAAATACGACAAACAAATGTAATTGTTCGCATGACGTAGTTGTAACACGCCATGTGTAATCAGAAGTGTTAGTAATGCCTAATAAATTCTGTTTTGCTGAAAATATATCTTCGTGTAAGCGGTCAATAGTGATTTCGTATTCCATCGTTTCTCCACCTGCGGGACAACTCGTGGCATCCACAGAGATAATCTTGTAATAGCAAACTGACCTTCAACAGCTCCTTCGGCGTGCATTATACAATCTTTTTGATATAATATATTATTTGTCTGCGAGTAATTTGCATTCATGACCCTGGTAGGACATCTGGTGAAAAACTATAGATCGTTTGATCCTGGCTCCCTCTAGCTGAGTAAGACCTTGATGCGAGAGAACAATCCAAACACTGTGCTTAACGGAAGCATCATTGTTATTTGGCAAGATTATGAGGCAAATGATTTTCGGTTAGCATATCCCTCGTTGTATTGTTGTCGTCTAATTCTTGTGACCGCTAATCTTATTGTGTCTCCAATATCAGCTGCAGCATTGTTAGCTGGATTGGCGTTTAGATTATTGTTATCTGGAGCAGGAGCACCTGCAGGAGCACCAGCACCAGTACAGAAATCGCTTTAAACAGCTGTCCCGAATAGGTATCCTTAAACCACATTATATATGTGGTCACATATCTTGAGTAATCATCACTGAACTAGACTATATTTAGCATTGTACTTGCTGTAGGTAAATGCATTGAAATAACTTCTACAGTTTGATTGGCCAGTTGATACCGTGCACTTTTAAACAAATTTCAGCCGTTATTGACAAGTGCATTTTCTGCGTCAACTGCAATATCACCGCCTATCACAATTAATAACTGACCACGCCCTTATAACACTGCCTTGTTCGGCAGTAGAAACACGTCCTCATCTCTATTGTTAAAAGTTTGGCACCAGCTTTATTTGGTTCCTTCGAGTTCTCGTCGAGGTACGTAACGTACTCGAATAACTTACCTATGTTTTCGGCATCGAGATAATTTTTAACTGATATGTTATTTTATAATCACCACACAAAATTTCAACTAAAATGCAGCAGGCGTTATTCTTGTTTCCTTTACAAGTTTATGTATTACATCATCGCCTTCTGGTGATATTATTTTTTGTGGTAGCTACCATAACTCGTTCCGTTTCTTCTGTTGGTGCAATATCTTATATTGCTCGTTTTATATCAGAGATCTGTGGTGCAGAACCCGCTGGTTCCATGCCTTTAATTTTATCAGCAAACATTTAACCGACTGCAGTTCCAGCGTTAGATGAAGCGCAAGATAATAAAACCTTTACCTGCGTCAAGTGCAAGTGGCGCACCTATATAATCAATTCCTGGATGTTTTCAGTTATTTAAAAAAATATTTAACCTACAATTTTTCGTCTTTAAACTTTTTTGTCTCATTTTATATCAAGTAGTTTGCACAAAACTTTATTTCTACTGGTCTTTCAATTGTAATTAATATGTGATAATTTCGATGTTAAGGTCTGTTTGTTGTCCTGACTGATCTATTATTTGCATTGTTATACTCGTCATTTGATTTTCAGGAGTAATTGGATAATATATTATTTGTCTGGGAGTAATTTGCATTCATGACCCTGGTAGGACATCTGGTGAAAAACTATAGATCGTTTGATCCTGACTCCCTCTAGCTGAGTAAGACCTTGATGCGATAGAACAATTAATCAATATTGTGTTTACGTCAGTTATATTTACTGGCAGATCACCGTCGTACGATGCACTTTATTTTATAGTTGATCCGTATTGTTTGCGAGAAAATCCTATCTACGACACAATACTAATTGCTGGTGGAAAATCGATTAACAAACTATTTTTAATTTTATTCTAGCACGTAACGTGTTATAGTTCGGAACCAGCTTAAAATCACCCGCAACATATAATGTGCTAATAAGTTCTTTAATCGTTTTATTAATATTTCTTACATTATATGCTCCCTGTGGTATTTTAACTGATTCCCATGCTTCAGCATTAAATATAAATTCATCATTAACGCCTATTTTTATATTTGCCATCGAGAGCCACACTATAGCGAAAATTTCGTACTGTTTGCTCGGATCCCGTATTATTGGGGGATTATAATAAACATAAACGTTTGCGCTGTCACTGGTTGTTTGTGAAGAATCAAATAACTATGTTGTTGACATTATATTGGATCGTTACATAAAATTTCATATTAGGCCGATCCGCTCGATCTAAGATGATTTTTTATATCAATAATTTCGTTGTCAGTTTCAGTGCCTTCGTTTCCTGCTTCTTTATTTGATATCAATAGCAATAGTCTGTCGACTATTTCTGCGACTTATGCGAAAATTTGGACACCAAAACCAAGTCTTTTATCAGCTTCAAATTTATTATAATTTCTTTCAGATCTTGTAAGCACAGTGTAAAATCTATGTTTATATTATATTTATGAGTTCGGTATTGTTCTGCTGCGTTAAGTATAACTGAAACAATAATTCCATTACACATCCTATTTAAATGTTTCAGTAAAGACGGGTCATCTGGATTATGTCCTAAACTTTGATGCAACGAATTTCTTCTTCCCACGAATGCTTTAAAGTCTTAGTAAACCTTGTATGCTCATCTTCTGTCCAGTTTCTTATGTCTTGAATATCATCAAGCTCTGATTCCTTAACATAAAAGTCAACAAAACCTTTGATAGCATCAACAGAAATATCTTCTTATACCAGACTCACTAATATTTCAAAATCCTTTTTTATAATTATTTCAGCTAATTCTCTCAAACGCTCGGCAGGTATAACAATATCATTTTGTCTGTTAATGTAATCAACTACTTGTTGTATTTTACTTTCTTCCCTTCATTGTTTCAACAACTTTTTTAAACTTTTTCCTCCACCTGTGCTTGTTGATGTTCTTTTAACTGCCCCAACAAAACTTTTCTTATATTTTTTAGTTCTTCTGGAGATATTGTTGGCACTTCTGGTTGTTTGCCAATTAACGTTCAGTAACTGGTTTAAGGAAACTAGCGGCTGCTTCTTCTGCTTGTACTTGTCCTCGGTAAACTTCTTCCACGTTTTTTCTTAAAAGCAGCTCGAGTTCCAGCAAATTTATTTAGTAATTCGATTCCTTTTTATGCTTTTCTATTGTTTATTTTTATACGCTTTATTAAATTTGTCTAGAGAATAGTGTCAATACAATTACGAAACATCTTAGCTGGATCACGTGCAAGTTTATCAAATAAGAAAAAAATTATATCTATTATTTGGTTTCTTTATCATATAATTCAACACATTTATCTTTTGTTACGTTACCGCAATGCTCGTTTGCAATATTTCTCACGTCAACATTATTTAATCCGGCAAATAATATAAAACATCCCGTATTAAGCATGATAAATCGGTCAATGTTGTAAAAACCTTGAGCAAGGTAGACAGAATTAATATTTTATTACCATATGCGGTAAGTTATTTGTAGTTGAGGTACGTGGATAATAACAAACTTGATAAGAATGGTGGAATTGTTGCCGCTATTATTAAGAAGTCGAGAAAAACAGTATTGGGTTAGAAACTTCATATCCGCAAGCAAATGTAGATAATATAAAAAATGTACACAACTAAAATCAGTTGACGATAATAAACTTAACAAGGCCAGCGACACAATAACAGGTAACCTGATGATGAGCAATAACTCAAAAGTAACCGGATTACCGACAACCTCTGCAGCAGCTAATGATACTGATGGTATAATTTATACTCAGTTAAAAGAAGACCTTAGCCCATACTTGAAAATATCCGGTGGACCAACGTCAGGTTACATAAACATGAGAAGTAGCAAAAAATGACAACAGATATTCCAGTTAATCCTAATGATCTAACAAATAAAGCTTATGTTAATAGTCTGGTGGTATAAAATGAACCATAAACAATATTGTGTATATTCCAAACCTTTTCAAGGCAACTGACAATCGAATTGGGTTTGAGGTAAGCGCATCAGCATATTATCCTGAAAATTATCCTCATAAAACTTTTTCTGATAGACACGAATGGACGACTAACAAAGAAGTTGAAAACTTTTGTATTAAAAATAAATGTCATACTACAGTTGCTATTTGGAAATTTCATTTGCGCGGCCGATTAAACTCTAGTATTGGTCGAAATTATAATTGGCGGCTTGAAGGATCAAACGATGATAAGAATTGGACAACATTGCATAGTACAAAAATACATATATCTGATCAACAAAATAGTTTACAATTCCGACAGAAAACCTGTTAACAAGTACTTGCATTTCATATTTTATGTTGTCACTGCTGAAAATAAGTTTCCAAGAATGACAGCATTTTAAATATACACACTCGGTGATCAAATTTAACCTGTTGCTATAAAAAACGTCAGAACCACCAATTATAACCATTGCGAGAGAATGTTATGAGATTTTTAACCCCAAAAGAGATGTTGCAACGAATCACAATTCCAATGATAAACTCTCCATTGTCAGAAGAAGAAAAAAAAGTTTGTTCGTGTTATGCATTTGCGAGGACCACAACTGAAAAAGCAATATGAAACTTTGATTATATAAGCCGATACTGTCATCCAGTTGATTATCGAGAAAAACAGAAGCAAAATTAAATCTTGTTTTAAAAATATTGATTGAGTCTGATGTAAAAATATAGATCTGATAATGCGATCATCCTGATTAAAAACACAAATAGCACAGGAAACAAGAATGAGCGATAACTATAGTCGTTTCAACAAACTAGAGGAATCTAGGATAATGGAAATAAGAAGAAACAAGTAGTTATAAAATAGTTTTTAAAAACGAGACATTTTAAATATCTCGGCATGTACTACAACGACAAGGAAACTCTAGTTAATATCGTTATCATGGCAGCGGATATGGAGTGAATTATAAAAGCATACTCAAACGCAATTTGCCCAATGATGAGCAAAACATACATAGAATATGATCCAATTATTGTTGACAGATCTCTAAAGGTATTCAAACATTTTGACGATGAAATTAGTAGTCTTAGTAATAATGAGTGAGAATATTTTTCAAAGAGAATTTGATCAAACTTGGTTTGAATGGAAATTTAATTCCTTTCAAATCATAAGTGAAAAAGATGATTTTCCATTTTCATCGATCCAGCGCCCTAGACAATTGTCATTACGAAATTATTACAATGAAGTCAATAAAATGTTCACAAAACAATATGAAAATTATGGCTTAAAGTAAACGATTTTACTCGTCTTAATATTCTTGGAAATAACTCACTCCAAAAATTAATGCTAATAAATGTAGAGGTCGCTTATGCAATTATCAGACAACATTTTGTTCTCAAAAGTTTCACGTTAGATCAAATAAGCTTGATACTCGGATATATTGATGAAACAGAAGGAAAATGCAAAAATTTGGTAAATGAAACATATTTGTATGAACCTGAAGTAGAAGACATTTTTGATTGATATGCTTATTTAAAGCAAAATGAGGTACTAACTGATAAACGATACAATGCTACTTCGTGAAATGTTTTAGCTGATCCTAACAATAATACAATTTCCTTAAGTTTCTTGATTCAATTGTTGACATTAGAACTTTTGTTTTTTGTATAAAAATTGTAAACAAATATTGTATAATGAAGAAAATAGACCTTCGATTTCTATTATATTTGAGAAGAGCAGCAGGGAGGGTGAACCCTACAAATCTTTGCTCGA
>QKMX01158838.1:0-14219 GCA_003401595.1 Venustaconcha ellipsiformis
GGCAGTATAGCCGAGGGAGTGTTCCGCTACAAATATTCATCACGTAACCAATGATCATCGTTGCGTCAGTATGTGAAATATAATAATGAATCGATCGTTTTTTGCATAAAATAACTACGTTGAGGTAAGTGATTTTGGCATTAACGTTGAGAAGTAACCCATTGTAATACTGATTGAGATTTACACTTTCCGTCAATTATATCATATATAATGAGAAGATCATTGTCTTTTGACTTTGGTTGAAACTAGAATCCATAAACATGGGAATATATACTTTCATCGACTTCTCAAACCTGTTGTATCTGCTTCTTAGTTTTATATGTAATCAATTGTCAATCCTCATCAAGAAGCATTTATGTGATGTGATCTTACGCATTTAGAGGGATGCAAGTTGTTTTCAGAAAGAAAGTGAATGAAAACATAGGGTTCTGTGATACTAATGTGTTTGATGAGATTGTAGAATTAAATGTACATGCACCATTCTACTCTTTACGACATCGATAGAATCGAAAGGAAGACAGGGATTGAAAAGACAGAATTCGCTATGTCAGTCGTGCAACTGTTACAACATCAAAGTATATGGGTATATAATTAAAACAAAGACGAACGTAGTGTTTGATGCTGGCCACTTTCGTGAATTTGTTTTAAAATAAATGAAATGTATTGAACCAAACATTTGTAATTTGTATGCAGGATAACATAACTATTTAGACACAGTCTAAAGAGTAAACATGCAAGCAAATTGAACAATGAGACATACGGTAAAATATAGTAATGTTTTGAGGAAATTGGTTCAACTGACGCCAAGATTCTTAGCAGAGGGAATTGCTCCTCGCGAATCCATGCGAAATCATTGCGATTTATTGGCAGAACACGTGATACAAGACATGAAATTTATTGGCCCTTGACAGCTCGTTACGCAAAATATCTGGCGGGAAATTGCAGACCAAATCACACTTACCATAAATGTCTTTATGCGTGCGTAAATAGATTTATATGTAAAGTATTGAATGAAGCAAACCCAATACTTACCTGTCATTCATAATCAACATTCCGCAACACAGTGATGTTTTGTTGTTTTCACCTGTGTCAACTTGGTTCTATTAAAGTTAGTGAAAGCTATAAGAAAACCAACCTATATGTCGTATCAAAATAGGAAACTGAGAAAGGAAAATCTCCAAAATACAATTTATTTCTAGATTGTCATTGACAACTGCTTTTTGGTTTATGGGTCAATATTGGTAAGTTGGCCAATGTGTTTTCCAAATCCCCGGCTCTCGATTCTGCCAACTTCCACTGAATAAGTGGCATTCCCACGCATCTAATTAATTTGAAACTCTGTTCTCCTCGATATAAATATTTCCCAGATTGTTTTCTAATTGTGGCTACTGTATGGGTCAATACTGTTGGGCTCCTCCATGTTGCACTTGTTGATATCATTAAAATTCAACAATTCACACCTTAATATAGCGTTTATTCTTCTAAAATCTTTAGCTTGCATCTCAAGTGTTATAACCTAGTGACAGTCCTTATTTTCCTATTTGACATATTTGCAGCTGGATACAGATTCTGGTTACGATCTTTACACAGTTATATTGGTGGATCCTCTGCGCATCGCAATGTAATCCTTGTTGGCACGCACAAAGACAAGATCCAAGGGGTAAGATTCTACCTTTATTTCAGGCAAGAATATAACGCCATTCTGGCTTATGGACAAATGACATCTGTTTGATAGCTTTTCATGGTTTGAAGTTTGAAGTTAGAGTTTCGATTTATTTTATTTTTTAGACATCAGTCAATGCAGAATCGCGTTATTAGGTATTTAGATACGTCACATATATTACTATAATTTTCAATGAAAAGAGGGTCAGTATATTTCAAGATTCAGTGAGATTATTTAACTTTTGAGTTTAATTAATTTTTCTCACCTCTATTATTGTGAAGCCACATACCATGGCATGTTAATATGTCGTGCGGAGAATAATTATGTCAATGTGAAATTTATTTCTTGGTTCAGTGATTTGTACTTACTTTTTACCCTAAGCTCAACTTCTCTATGGCAGAGCTTGCGCTTAAGTTTTTTCTCAGGTACCTATAAATTCACATAACATGGTACATATGAACCAGTTTATGCAAAAACCGGCCTAATGACACTGAGCAAGAAACGCTCGAAATCCCCATTCTAAAAGTATGACGTCAACATTTTCGTAAGTCACGATTACGCGGACGTGATTTGCCATTTTCAAGAGTAATCGATACTGGACTCAAGAGAAACTTTTTGCCAGTTTGTCATTACTTCTGGAGATGACAAAATATTTATGGTAAGTTAATCTCTAATATGCAAATAAATATTTCAAAACAATGACAAAATGACTAAAGGTACATGTTATAACTATTCCTGTATTTATCCAATCCAATCCATTTGTTTATTCTTTGCTTATCGACAAACAAATACAAACAAGTAGAGTACTAACGAATGGGAGAGCGGTCGGTGCGTCAGAGGTCCTGGGGGCACCAAAATAACTGATACAAATTAAAATGCTGGAAAACGGCGAGCTATCATCTTCGCCCTGAGCGCCATTTACTCTTAGTAAACCACTGATCCAAACCATATAAAATGTACGAATGGATGTTATGTCCTATATCTGCTTAATAAATTTAAAAGTCATAAATTTAAAACGTATTTCATGCTTTTGTTATCACTTATAGTTTCTCTGACCTTTAAAAAAACAAGCCTACGAAAATCTTAGTTCAGCAAAAGTGTAAAGTATATAGTTATATAGGACAAAAACGATTGTCTGCAACAATTCGGTGGTACAACCAGAAGAACAGTCGGTACATTTTAATATTTTTACATGGCTATCCGAGCGAATCCGGTTCAAATGCCATTGTCGCTCTTTTCGCACCATTTTCATTATTCTTTAAACTAAAATTTATCTTTAGAAACTTGTTAAATTTGAAAGAAGATGATGGATATAATATGTTTATATTATATTTTATAATCAAACTTTTAATGCAATGAAAATGTATAAATGTCCATTGAATCCTAAAAATAATTAGAATGTTTAATTACCAAAAAAAAAAAAGAAGAAACAGAAAGACGTAATTTCAAAGTACATTTTACTATAGGAAACTGAAGTAACCCTGCAATGCAATGCAAAATGTTTCATGACACTTCATTATAAACTTTTTGATAGTTTGCTTCAACGAGTATTTGTAGTGAGAACATTCAGAAAAATTTTATTGTGTCAATCGGCATTAACTTTTTTGTCTAATGAGAAGTAGTCAAACCTATTATCTGGATATTTCCATTAAAAATTTTCTAGTCTTTTGGGAAAATGCCAACGGCCTCATATTAATATGAACGGTGAAATGTTTATATTAAAAATATTCGTTGAAGCCTTTTTTATATTAAGTGAAAATTGTGCTATTATTTTAATATGTACTCCAAGATATATTTGCGGAACAATGTATGCATCGATATCTCATTAAACCTTGTTAGTATCAGACAATAAAATTTCTTCCTTATGTAGAAAATATGAACCCCGAGGACGCAGACTCCAATATTGAGGTGGAGGTCATTATAAATTAATCTGTAGACGTAGTCCTTGAACAAATTACAGACTGCTCAGTAACACGATAGTGGTTATTTTTTTCTAGAACGGTTACTGTTGCGAATAAAATTGTATTGCCATTCAGAACCAATATGTTCACATCTTCAACATGAGGGGAATGCTAAAGAATGAGAAGGAAGCGGTACTCTGTTGCCGAGCTTATAGAGATACTGCCTGACAATGGAGACACTGGAAGCGATAACTCATCCAGTTCTTGAAGCCCCTGTGAGGCACATGGTAGTCTGTTTATGAAATTTTATGTAATCTTTCTATATTAATATAATGTTTTGCATTTGGTATAGAAAAGCTGATATTATTCAAAATGAAGGATCATAAAAGCTGTTTAATTATTCCCAGGCAAATGTTATTGGATAGAATAAAGGTTTATATTATTTGGCTATGCTTTCATTCAAACTTTTATTTATTGTTTTTAATTTTCTCAGTGATTGAAGAAAAACAGAACATATGAAAGTGACCGATTTCTTCATGCACGTATTATCTTATTGCAATATTAGATGCATCAACATAGCCCTAAATAAACGCAACCGACAAGCCAACGTCTCTGATTCCCACGTTTTCAGTGATCTCATACATGTTCTTTGCGACAGGCCTTTCAAATTGACGATAATATCGGGAATGTCAACATTAAACATTTCCAGCTGACCAGTTCGATCTTGAAAAATCACATGATCACATGGGTCGATGTCAACAACACGACAAGTAAACTCAACAAAAATCCGCGTTAGTGGTAAATCTGCTTAGGTCCACATAAGCAACGCGTCGTCAGGCTAAGTAACGTTCGTAAAGGTTAACATACATTTGGTATAATATTATACGTATTTTAGTGTAATGTCAATCGGTGCTTGCGGAGTTAGTGAATGGTGAAGTGTACGCATTGCTTCATCGACAATATGACCGCAAGTGGGACAATCCAACCGAGTTTGTACTGGTATCGTCGAACAAAACTGGTTGTTGTTCATATCTAGTTAAATAATTAACAAATTCAACTGATTGGTGCAAGTCCATACGAGTCAAAATACAAACGATGATGATGTGGCTCTACACATGCGACCCAGTGAGTGCCAGATCCTTTTCAGATCCAGGCCTACAATACCGGATTAACGTGTGCCTATCACCATCGATCCAAGTTCATTTTGAATAAGATACCACGAAAGTGTTCAACTGATTAAGATTTTACAAGGAACGGATCAACGGAGTGATCTTCTGCAACCAAGAAATTAAAGACCTTTGTCCAATGGTATTCGACGACTTGTTCCTTGTAATTGCAGCCTTTTTTTTTTAAACGACAGCTAACTGCCATTTTAAAAGCCATTGATGGTGCGGTTCTGAGATCCCCTAACGACGCAGCTTTTTCAACCGCTGGTGCAAACAATGCTGCGATCGCTACAAAAATGGAAGCATTCCACTAGTCTTTTTGAATTTGTGTCACGTCTGACTTTGATAATTTTAGTGTTAATGAGGTGTTTTTGTTTTTGGCTGCATTAAGCTGAGGCATTTATAATTTGGTCAACCACACGGGGACATTTCCGGTAAATTTTGCTGAAACTACTTTTAGTGTAACCTAACCGTTTTATGCGTTTTGCATTTTAGCAACTTGATTTTCAATTAATTCGAGCTTCACTTTGTCATAAGACATTATGATTTAAATACATAAGAGGTTCAATTATGAATTTTATGTACTATCCTCAGGTGCATTGATGATTCTTAGCGGCAAATTTTTACAGGTACAGCAGCATCGCCAGCAGCTTTTTCCAGGTCATCTAATAATATTCGGCCTATTATCTGCGTGATCAGTTACATCTTTGACATACATTATTGTTGGAACAGTGGTTCTCATGGAATCCTCACTGTATCTGGCGAATCCGAAAATACTCGTCGTAACATCTGCGTTGTCAAGAATTGATTCGATTTCCTTTCCATCAATCGAATAACTTGCACTGATACCATTGTTGACAAATCCAACATGGACGTTGGCACAGTAGTTGTTATCCTCATCCTGTGCAAGTTGTCCCTCAACTTCCAAGAATGTCTCACATAGAGGATAGAACATAGGCGTGTAATGCACTTGCAATTCTGTTTTCAATCGATTGGGGTCTCTGGCCGGGCATGAGTAATAGTGAAAATCTCCTTTACTTCGATCCACTAACACACGCTTCTCCATGTCAACTGCAGAATCAGAAACATAAATAATTTGAATTGGGTCATTGTTTATTCATTATTAATTTCGTCTAATACCTTTTGCGAGGTAACCGTAATCCACTTCCCATTGCCAGATCTACAATCTCTGAATCTGACAATTGTTGCTGAGCGGTTTCATTAATAATTTATCCAAACGCAGGCCGTATAGTCTCTGTTGATGGTATTGTAACTGGAACCATCGGTGCTTGAGTCTCTAATCGCCGTAGTCGCACTCGTAGTGATTGAGCCACCTGTGATCCCAGTTATTTCATCTGATCACAGCAGCACTTTTAATAATATCAACGACTAGCATTGCAACCTGTTTAGCGATTGGTACAGAACTCAAATCCAGAGGTTAGTGAGCTGGCGGGAAGTTCAATATCATTAAAGGCGGCACCATTATTTCTGAAAATACAAATGTGTTATTTGCGGAAACACCACCAAACGGTTGAAACATTATGCCAGCTGTAGTACACTCAGAGCGATGCTAGTGCAATCTCAAGTCACTTGATTCAACAGCGGTAACAGGTGCTGAAAAGTCACAGTGAGTTCTGGTCTCGATAAGACTGCGATCATCGAGGTGACGCGTTGGGTTGTATTTATAACAGGTTGCATCTCAGCATATATTTTATGCAAGACGCAGAGTATCTCAATCGTTTCAGAACTCATCATCGGTGTACGAACTTTGTCGGTCGTATATATCATTGATATCTTCAAGACGTTCACCTATTAGCCTGCGACATGCTTTGCTGTCCATGATGTGTTTGGGCAGTCGCTAGCAAATGATATGGCTTTATTAATGACGTCTGGTGCATTACTGCCAGCACCAACTGATGCCAAAAGTGTTTTAATCGATCAACGAGGTCGTTAGGGTCACACAGTCTACCAAAGCCGCTTCCTTTCTTTTCTTCTTCCATTGTGCGTATAAGTTTTAGTAAGCGTTGTTCATGCCACCTCTGCTATTTCTTTTATCCATTTGTATTATATATCCGGTGTGCTAAAGCTATCTTTCACTTTTGTGACTTTCTATAACATTATTAATCAGCTCATGCTATTCACGAGCATCTTTACATACACTTATGTGACATCACTAGCATGTATTGTATATGATTGTTATGGTTGTTACATTGACGCGTTTGTTTCCATATCGGCACGATATTTACCCTTGCATGTTCCAGTCAAATTAGTAAGAGAAAACTACACGGATCCTTTTGTGATCCGCACAAACATGTCACAAAATATATTCCATGATTGATCCGGGGCACACCAAGTGTGCG
Organism: Venustaconcha ellipsiformis; assembly: GCA_003401595.1. Classification (NCBI taxonomy): domain Eukaryota; kingdom Metazoa; phylum Mollusca; class Bivalvia; order Unionida; family Unionidae; genus Venustaconcha; species Venustaconcha ellipsiformis. Next base: position 7,091 of record QKMX01158838.1, read on the forward strand.
TCAATGCCACGAAATATCATTAAGAATCTACAGGTTGTCTCAAACCACTTTATACATATATGCGTGTGGCTGGATTAAATAGATAATATCAGTGTTGATTTCGTGAAAATATTTGTGCGATATTGACTTGGTGCTCGAATATCAAATCTTCGTACACTATAAGATTGTTTTCATTTCCATTCAAATCATCAATAGTAGGTGCTTCATCGATGGTGGAAAACATCGACAAATGAGCTGCCACTCTTATCACTCAGCGCTTTTAACTTCAAAAGATTGAGCAAGAGTCTCAAATGCATCCGAGTGCATTTATACAAGCGGACCACTAGCATGGTCATGGTTGTTACACATTCATCCTGGTAAAGAATTTATTGGATCTGCTGCTGCGTTGTTAAAAAAAAACACTGCAATTTTCATGATTTACGTCAGCATTCATTCAGACAAAGGTATTGTCGAACAATTTAATCGCATTATATCAGAACGAGCATCAATACACACAGGAAATGTTGATGAGGTCTCGGAATACAGAGCAATAAAGAATCGAAGAGCGATCACAAGAATGAGTAGCACGTCTTCCTTTAGTAATGGGAACATTAAATAATGTAGTCCTATTCATGGTCGGATTACAACCACAAATTGAGATTCGACAAAAGACTATCACTTTTTACTCAGAAAATTGTCTCCCTTACAATCACTCAGGTACGGGTTTGTTCAGTATGTGTATGTACCTGGAGTGTTAGAAGATGGATGACGTCGTGCTACTGTCCCAGTTTGGCCGATATAATTATGGCTTCGTAACGGATTGATGCTCTAAGAGAACCAACAGGTTACGGTTTAGTACCGTCAGCAGTTGGACCAAAACCACGGAGAAGGACATTTGTGCGAGAGTGATTGCTGGTTGGTCCAGCAAATAAATACGGAACTACAACCAGCATTCGTTTAAGACATTGAGTGGTCAGCCGTAACAGCATGATGGCCTAAACGTAAGTGTTGATTCCATCGTGGAGTATCCATCGCTTGATATCAAGTGGGAACAAACTCACTTTAGTACATCTGTAAACACCCATGCGATGTTTCTGATACCGTATCATATTTGCCTTGATGAAATTCAAGTCAGTTTCGAGGACAATTCACGTAGAGCTCTTGTTTGAGATCTTTCTGCTCTCTTATTATTTTTGAAGGCGTGTAGTCCAACAACAATCGAGTACATTTACGTAGCTGTACCACATCATATACTCTTTGACTCGTTTACTCAAACATTCATTTTTGAACTTATCAACAATCTTTATTATTGGTGTTACTAAACAACGGATGTTCTTTCGGATAATCGCTGGTACCAAATTCATTTACCATTTATGGTGTTGCCATGTCCGCGTGCACATTGATTGTGATGTGCATCAGCATCGAGTCGGTGTTGATGTAAAGAATCTTGTCCTGATCCCAGTAAAACGGTTTGATCTTGTAATAGTTAAAATAGAACATTAGAAGCTTCGATATGTCCAACACGTTCAAACCAACATGTATTGGTTTTTCAGCTTAATTATAGATTTTTACTGTGAACGACAAGTCCATCATTAAAGATCTTCTGAGACTCAAAGGCTTAGTAAGCTATGAGTCATCAAAGCCGATCTTGTTCAGTATACGAACAATGTCGACTCGAAATCGTTTGCGTAGATTATTAATGGTTTTCCATACACAAAATCTTGTTATAGTCTTTCTCAAACTCATGTGTGATTTTTGTTCTCAAAACCGTATTCATCTGGATATGCTGATCCATCCAAGCTTGCTGGCAAAATTCATGCAACGAAGCACTGGCAGTGCTTCTGGTGCTGGAGGATAATTGATTGTGCGCATCATGTAAATGTTACGGGTATTCTAGATCAACTTCAAAGAAGTATCTATAGTCGCTGTTGATGATGTGATCGCTTACGCATTTATTGCATGTATTGATGATTTTGACGGCGTGGCTATGGCTGGCACTACTAAGTATCCATTATACCCACACAAGTTATAAAACACTATAGGGATTTTTGTTTTGTTTGGGTAAATTTTCAGTTGTTGATTGAAAACGTTGTGTGCAGTACCTATGTACGCGTTAGTGATGCAACATTGATCACGTACTACGGCATTGTTGGTCGGGAAAGGCCGTCTCGCTGAAAACAACTTCACAGATCCAGCCATGAGTAGTCTTGGAGCACTCACGAATTCTACCATGAGTCATACTCATGATTGGTGGTGAATAGAGCTGTTGTCGAATTGATTTCTCTCTAACCTCGAGCGATTTATCAATCACCTCAACCGAGTCCTTATCACGATGCAACATTAGTGGTTCAGTAAGCCCTTCACATCTAATTGCCATGTTGTCAGCGGCTTGTGTTATTTGGTTGGACGCGTTTTCATCTTTGGAAGCAGAGCTTTCCACTGGAAGGTTGAGACATTCAAATTCCGCATAGATGATATAAGGAACTTTTATCTTATCAGTGAATTTGCTAATGTTTGTACATGGTTATGACATTATTGTCTGATGTAGTTTTAACTGATCCCACTATGGATTTGACGATACACCTGTGCCGCGTATCGAAAAGATTCACGACGCACAGCCTACTATACGATACATTATCAATACACATATTAACTTGATAGCTTTTTCATTTTTAGAAGGTCTGTCAGTGTAGGTGGTGCCATTTTATGTGATCCACTGGACCTATTTCCAGTACGCAATTTACGGACCGGCATATACTTAGCACCAATTTTTATGCCATTCTCATCCATGGCAAGACAACATAAATACTTTCAAAAAAACAACTTGCTAATTGTCAGTGATTTGTATTCAACATTTTAGACCATATAAGGCTGTTTCATTTAATCAAATGCAGGACAAACGTAAACCACCATACTTATGGAAATTAATTAAAATATGTTTACTTCTCAATTTCATTTTTTAAAATTCTTATTTATTCAGTTAATTTTAACCCCAATAGGGAAATATAGTTTTGTAGCACATAATCCCGCAGGGTTAAATTGTTTGAGAAAAGAAAAGAAAATTTGAATTTTACTTTTAAATTCAATTTATTTTAAGTTGGCTTGTTATCGGTCTTCTCTACATTTGTTGAAAGGGTGATTGACCCGCTTGCCGTCTATTTTGTCCATCCAACCAGTATATCAGACTCGTATTCAACATCTTTATCGTCGCAATAGCCGAATGTTGCTAAAGTGTATGACAACCCTGACAGTTTCTCTCAGTGTGTCAGTGGAAAAGTCAGATAAGTATCACTACCTTGGCATGATTAACTTAAACCATCAATTTCTATAAACACCCACCGTCCAAACTGGGCTATTGTTTGGCACCATTAATGTCTAATTATTAAGATGAAATTGTCATATTTAAAGAAAACTCCTTAGATAGTTATAATTAAGCTCTTTCTTCAAACCTTCAGTTACATAACAACTCTACGACTGGGTTAAAATAGCTGCTGTTTGATAATTTTATATTAACCGTTTTACGTTTTCACCATCCACCCGATTAGAGAGAAGGTTGAAGGCTGACAATTGACAATGTATAATCTACAAATGATCTGGTTTAGGTTTCTTAATATTTATTTTTAAAACTCCGATTGCAAGCGTTTTGTTCTTTATTTAAAAATAAGAAAGCAGATTGTATACGCTAGAAGCAAACAAACTGAATAATATTCATTTTCTTCCATGAAAATTTCTTTGAAAATTGCTGCAATTAATAGTTTGTATTAAAATAACCCGGTAGCCCCCAGCACAAGTCTCTTTGTAAATCCCGTCTAAGAAGATTATTTAATCCTAGTTACTATAATAATTTACGAAATTAAAAGAAATCAAAATTGATGCTGATGAAAATTTCATTTTATATTGCTGGATTCAGTGCTAAATTCATAACATATGTGCATGACTCGCGCCGTGCATATTATAATCAGATTTCCCTGAGTGTTAATACATTTGAAATCATAGAAGAGTACAATATAAATAATAAATGCAACTTAATATGACCAGGTAAAAAAAAATACACAGAGATTATGTTTCTTATCATCATCATTCCATTTTAATAGACCATTTTAGTTAAAATAGCGTAATGGGTGCCTTCTTTTTTATTGCTGTGAACATCATACCTCAATGCGCCTTTTCTAATTTTAGCTCTCTCATCTAAATATTCCATTTATTATATGCTCTAGCGAATTATCCCAAAATACAGTCAGAAACAGAAAAAGAAAAACTACAACCGACCATACAAATATCAATCGACATTTGAACATCAACTTTGCTTTAAGAAACATAAAATGGCTTTTCGTGTTACTGTAAAGTGATCCGCTAAAATTGTATACCGACAAAGACAGCACACGGTCTAAGTTACGCATCTTGCGTTGATTTTTCTGCTCATTGGCATTGAGCATAATCGGAAGCATGTTTACAGTTTTTAAATGTGTTAGATAAAGGTATCTTCTGTCCAAAAATATAATCGAATGCATTGTTAGTTTTTGAGAACTTCATGGTGTTGATCTATATTGGATATAGTGTCACCATAACCTATAGCATAAATAAACTATCACTAACAGACGATTTCTAACACTGATTTTATATGATTGAACATGACATCAATGCCAATTGATTAGGTTATGTCTGCTTTAGAATCTAACTATTGTCTTTCAAAATTAATATACATCGCACTAGTGAAACAACATAAAATTTTCAGAGTAATAAGTAAAGTTTCTTCAAAGTTTAATGTTTCATGACTGAGGAGATTTTTAATTTGTATAAATAAATTGAAGTCAAATGTATTTTCACATTTTCCACATTCCACATCTCACTCGCGGGCATTGATGACGTCATCGCACAGAAAAATATGACAAAATTTCCATATTTTTTAATGTAATTCTATACAAAATATATATAACAATGTCTAATATATAGAAAAAAAAATTGGACTTTTTGTGAAACCACTACAAAGTCCCTAGAAATTTCATCAACACTTTAGTCTTGTCTCTTGTATCAACAGATTAAAGACATTCAGAATATTATACTCTCATTTTCTGAGAATATAAATCATATTCCTATCGATTTCATGCAGGTGTGGTCCAGTGTAAGGCAAAATAGTTTGCAAGTTCAGCTAGTAAGCCACTACGCTATGCCAGAACAGCACGAACTATAACTTTTCGATAGGCAATTGATTCTGACCATACACCTCAATATAAAATCTACATAAAGAAAATGGATGTACGTGCTTGTAACAGCTTGTCTCAGACGAATTCTCAATTTAAAGAATAACAAAGCAACAAGGGAAACGACTTACACAATTTTTGACGACTGCTGAAGATCAAAATAACTTGCATCGATACGTGTATCGTTAAAGCAGAAGTGTCACCAAAAGTATCGATGCACCGATGTATCGATGACTTCCCCCCAGATCGTATTACAGTAAATGTCATGAATTGTGAGCAGATGCCGGATGCTAAAAACATGCGCGTACTTGCTGTGTCGGTTAAGTAACCGAGCAAGCTTCTGTATCTATACGACTTGTGATAACGACTATTTATCTTTCAAAGCATTCAGCAGCAACAAATCAATATGGATTCGTCCATGTTGTTTGTGTGGGGACAGTGATGGCGGATAAAAGCCTTTATCGCTAATAAACACATTAACAGCAACTCCAAGGTTAGGTGTTTCAAATTTGTTTAGTTTGGCTTTTGTAACCTGCACGAGAAATTTGATATTACCAAAGTTAATTTCACCAAGATGCTGTCGGTATTTTTGAGGTATGTATTGGTGATCACTAGCTGAACATAATGCGGACAAAATAGATGAGTCAAGATATGGAATGTCAAGTTGTTTATACGTTTATAACTAACCATGGCGGAACCCACTCTGGTGTTGGAATGTTGCTGGACCCATGAAACGGTTGATGGTGAAAAATGTACATGTGCCTGGATAAAGCTTTTGAGACCATTTCTGTAACGTCTCAAGAATCTTTTCAATAACTTTGTAAATGTCATCATTGTTGGCACTGGTGTCGCTACAGTTTATGATTGTACGAGCACCATTGTCAATCCAAGGTGTAATAGAATCATTATGACCGATTTTTGTATCGGAATAAAAAAATACGCATTCCGAACAATATCTACTTAAACTCCAGAGTGGACAAAGTTTTGAAACAACGATGTAATTCCTGAAGCATATTTGTTAACCGTTTCTGAGTGTCTTTACCCAGTTTATATGTGCGTGGAATAAAGATTTTTTAACTCATCACTACGCGTATGAAGATTGAATGCAGGTATTTGTGATTGCTGTGCTCGGTCAAGAACATACTCACCAGTTGCATGACGCTTTTATTTACCCTTAATACGACGACGGTCTGTTTTATCCTCAATATGGCAACGGTTTGTTAAAACGAGTTTACCATCTTATACGTGTCAATTTGTCTTGCACCTCTTACTATTTCTATATTACGTTGACGTGCAAATTCATTTAGTTCTTGAACAGTTACTTTTGTATTAACGACCAGTGGCAGATTAGTAACTGCTGGTAGCTCAGTGCAAGTATGGGTCTTAATAATTCAAGAATGTCGACCTCTCGACTACAACTTGGTACGTGTATTTTATATTGTTGTGCGATTCGCTTAATCTGAACTACCTTAGGCATGCTTATATATGGGTAAACTTTCAGAAATCCGTCAATAACATGTTTTGGTTTTGTATTTTGCCATAATCAGACACTGCAATTGATTTGATCCTAGCTCTTATGTCATTTATTTCCGTATACGTATGTGTAATAATAGGTGTTTTTGTTTAACGCGCTTGAAAATATTCAAGAATGATCCAAATGGCCGGAAAAGCTGATTACGTCATCTGACTCCGTTGAAACATTTAAGACATGACCGAGTACCTGGACCAGTACTTAGCACTAGTGTATGTGTTTTACAGTATTCACAGTGGCATGTTCTGCCTCAGAGTTAATATTTTCCAGATAAGCCAAAACCATATCTGAGATATACACACACTCCAGTATGTTTAAAATCATTGGATTTGATGCTTCAAATGGTCGTATGAGAATCATGAATCATTTGAGCTTATCTGGGTAGAAATGAACGTAAGACACAAATTCAGCAGAGTGG
>QKMX01159016.1:0-15864 GCA_003401595.1 Venustaconcha ellipsiformis
TGAAACTTTTTTTCACTAAGAGCTGTGTGGAACTGCGTGATACCAAAGTTCATGAGTAAACATGAATAATTCAACTCAACGGGTCAGTTCAGCTCAAGTACGGTGATAACATAAAAAAGTTTTTTTCCGGGCAGATAGCATTGCATTATGTGAAGTTTTTCACCTAATGGAAATGTAAAATACATTTTCAAATATATAATGTAGGAACTATATAATACACATGATACACAGAGAAAATGCACGTCTATCAAGAACCCTTTTCGTAATAATTGCGTTCAAACATAAGACTATAGTGTCCTGTCAAAGTTTATTGGCGGAGTAATTATGCCAAATATTACCACTCTTTATAGTAGTAAAGGACGAAAGAATTATCTTTGCTGCCGACAATTTTTCAATGCCTCATTTTGTTAACTGCCCAGGTGAGTAAACTTTTCAAGTGAACACAATACACACGCTTTAGGTAATGATGTATGCGAGAGACACGGGATAAATATTAAATTGACAATAAGTGGTCATGACAATTTTTTGCACGCAATCTCGTGCCAAACAGACGTATTAAAGGCTTCAACAGTATGATGGGGAAAATCTCTATCGAACACATATTTATTATAAGTTAGCATCCTAGTTATCTGTTGCCAGTTAAGATTACAAATAAATAAGTTTTTTGGTACGTTTTCAAAGACTGCAGTTCTAACACATGCAGGTTATCATTTTTAAGATAAACAACTTGACTGAAATATAATTTGCCCCTATTTGTACATTACTGAATTAGCGTAAACCATAATACAGATGCAAGATCAATTTAATTGCATCGACGTTATTTCAGTATGTTTATATACTGAAAATAGAGCATCGATGATGGTGTGGCAGCTGCACATATTTTGTAAGACTCATGCGTCAAATTTGAATAAATGATTAGTCGGTCTTGACACTCATTGTGTCATAATTATTTTCAATAGAAACTGTTATATGATATCCATTTTAATTATGAAAGAAGTAAAACTTCCAAGCTAAATTGTGTTAGCAAACATTAGAGACAAAACTGAAGCATTTTGTCACCTTTTAATAAGTTGAATATTAAAATTCCCTATATAGGGTGCGCTAGTGTTTGTGTGCAGTGAATTGATAGGACAGAGTTGAATCATGACGGAAACTAAGAAGACGATGAATTTGGGAGTGCCAGCAATAGAGAAGAGGAGGGATGGCAAATCATCGGCTGCCAAAACAACACCACACTGATATTTCCAGACGAGAATGATTTTAATCGTGATTTAGTGAATTTTCTCTCTTCTTCACAAGACTTTGTTCTGGTACCAGTACCTTCGCCACCTTATCCTACCTTAGCCTTCGCTTGAGGAATTTAGACAGGCGCAGAAAGAAGAATTGGAGACATTGTGCAACAGGAGAGAGGAAGAGGAAATAAGAAAACGAGAGGAAGATGACGCAGAGAAGAAACAATGTCATGAGGAGAAGGGAGACGGTGAAAGTTAAACGATCACATTGCTCTTAGACATTTTGGCAGAGTTAAGGACTATGAAACAAATTTATCAGACTTCTTTAACTGGATCAAAAGAGACCTTACAGATCCAAACAGTTAAACCCAGTCAACATCCCATTACTCCTGAGGTACCAAACAGTAATAATCTTTATTAAAACATCGCCAGTTGCAGGTGAAGAGGTAGGTCTTGGTCGTGGAAAAAATATAAGGTAGTTAAAGTATATTGCCTACCTTTTCAGAGTTTATTAAATAAATAAACACTCAACGCTCCTTTTGAGGTAACCCAACTCTTTCAAAAAATGTGACGACTCAATGTATGCCAAATGAACTAAAATGTATATCCTTTCTGCCCATCATGTTCATGTGTGAGTGTTTGTGCGTGTGTGAGTGAAGGTACTTATAATGAATAATACAATAATCAAAATTAAAATTAAAATATACTTAAGATTTTCTTTCTGGTCTGTTCTCTTTCTTTCGGAATAACTATTAGATTTCCCAACACAACATTACAAATTTTCATTGGTTTCTTGTTTTCTTTCCACTTTCTCCGATTGAATTTCGTCACTGTCATATGTGTTTTCTCCTCTACTTCCACAGTTTCTTCTAGACGTCTTTTATAATCTTGCCTCACTGGTATGGGTTATTTTCCTTTTTGCTCTTTTTGTTTCTGTGATCGGTACTATGTATGCTAGGTCAGTCTCAAAACCATTGTCCTTTCTCCTGACACTGATAACAGGTATCTTGACCTTTGTCTCGCGTAAAGCCACTCTTACATTGACCTTGTGGACATTCTGAAGACCGATAACCTTTATTTTGTCATATACAGCAAGTGTCGTGACTTTTATCTTGAAAGAAGAGGAAGTATTCAGTCTGCTTCTCTGAAATAATCCATCGTATAAGACCACGCAAATATTGGAGCAGAAACTCAATCTGTGTTGGATGTACCATCTTCTTAAATGATTGATTAAAATGAATACTCTGACGGTAGACATTAACTCTATGTACAGAAAAGACATTCACCCTACATAAAGATACACACATATGTCTAAATATAAATATGTATATAAGGGTCCATGACGTTTGAAATTTAGTCGTTTTGACATTTTTGTAATCAAGATGAAATGATTGAGTAATATCCTTGAGGAAGGAGAATAAAGTAGGATGTAGAAACGTGACATATCTCCTCACACACAAGATTAATTCTTGGCTCAAATATATGCCAGCAATTTTGAGCATGACATGAGAGAACCAGAATCCATAACTTCCAGATCTGCATCCAGACACAGACAGCCTCATTGTAAAGTCAATCACCTGATCACCTGTAAAGTATTAACACATTCGAGATGTTTAAATACACGCTAGTCCAATAAAATTTAGAACCACTGCCTACATGTACACGGTGAAATTTAAAGATTTCAATTCAGAAAAACTGCTGAAGAAAGCAGATGGTTTCAATACTAGTTTGAGAGATTCTTTGTTAACTACACAGAAACGACAATGTGAATCCAAAGCCGACGATCGCTTGAGACTGTCCATTTATCAAGACAGTTGTAAGTTGCCGTCTGGATCGAGATTAGCAGCCCGACAGAACTGACACCTTCAAATGTCATCCATAGGGTTCACAAGTGCAGCAATCCGACGGCAAGTTTCATATCACCGATGGAAAAGCAACACTGCACTTGACCCACGTTTCTCTTCCCAAAGGAACCGGGCAACGAAGAAGTGTCATTGGTGGACGACCTTTGTAGCACCAAGAGGAGCCTCGTTCAAATTAACAACGCTCATTACAAGATGTGTTTAACCCGAGACATCTTCGTAGGAGTAACTTATACCGACATGAGTGATATAACATAGTGGACAAGAACCTTAGAAAATATTCAACAATTGGATAGAGCCAAACAAGGAAGTTAAGTAGAACTGATGGTATAGAAAACCATTGTATCCAAAGACTCCACCTGTTGCATTCCATAAATGCAAAAATTGCAATATGTCTTTGCTCCACACTACACGTTGATAATGCTCCGCAAGAAGTTCTTGGAAAACTATTGTTTCGAGGTGACAATTTCAAAGACGGAAACTACATTTACGTCTATCATCATCATGAACGTTTTGATGCCATCACCAGTATCAAGCATTCATCTGATACTGATATTATTGGGAGAAATTTGACTCTATATAACAATTAAGAGCAACACAAGCACGGTGAATGATGCTTAGCCTCTACGTCCACTCATTACGAAGGACAAAAACGAAAGAATTTTGCAGTTTGTCAGCAAACGTTTGTCAGCCAAATCTGTTACTAACAACATCTTAAGTAGCAATGTTCAAAGCGGGAATGGTACTTGCCAACTCCTGAGATGGTGTTCTACTCGTGGACAAGTCTTAAGTACCAATCTAGTGCTGGATTTATCTACTTTGTCGAGGAACGAAATATTATCTCATTTGTCACATAATCGTTGACATGAAACATGAATGCTACATTCAAAAATATAAATATAGGTATGAGGAGGAAAGATGACAAGGAAAAAGGCACTTTCGTTGTTTTCGAATTTAAATGCATGCCGGAGACCGGTTGTCACATTCCTCACTTCTGCATGGCTCATCTATCGTGCATCCATGAACTATCTTTAGTCATGTCCCCAAGGGTAGTAAAAAATCCTGGAATACGTGATAAAACCTTTCGTGAATCTAATACGTTTGCAGATTTCGCCTACTGGAGCGTAGACACTGTCGACAGACGTAGGAGCCAAGTGGATATGAAACGTTACGAAGATTGTCGTTGCTTTGCCATGTTGATATCTATTAATTTCTCGGAGCACGATTGATAATTTCTTCTATCACACAGTATGGAACAAAGGACCGAACTTTACAAAGTCACTTTCAATGGAACCAAAATCATTTCCATTCGAGTAAAGTTTAAAGATTCGATGAGTTACTTGGTCAAGGCGTTGAATCGAATGCCGAAATGGTTTGGAATGAAATGTAGCACTTGTGCAGAAACTTGTAACTAAGACCAACCTTGCGACACTCAGGAAGAACAAGCATTGACTGGGATGTGGTCAGCGTGGAATTGATTCGGGCTCTGGAATTGCGATTGCAACTGTTAGAGGTTTACAAAATTTTCCACTTTCCGAAGACAGAACAGTACCAACAGGATGATGAGACTTAGAAAGGCATTTTCTCGATCTACTAAATTGCATTTTTGAAACAGAAACAAGAAACAAGCGTCTATCATTCCTGGTGTCAAACTTCCGAAGAACAAAATAAATTCAAAGACGGATATATTTACCAGAAAGGCATCACATAGCATTTGACAGATCCTTCCCCCAGCTTCCAGATGATTCACCACAAAATCAAATACATGAAACACGTTGATGTCGTTGACGAAGTCTTCATCCTGTTCAATTAAGAAAAAGTATTTGTGTTTTTATAGGCTGACGAATTTGGAATTGTCATCATTGCGGCCAAAGTGACAGCCCATATTCATTTAAAATTATACCCAACCCTTAAACCATTTAGGAGATCGCATCCTGTATTTTGATACGGGCAGTTGCATTTGCTTCGATCGACTTGGTCAACGTCACCTTAACATCTAAGGTGACCGTTTTAGAACGTGAATGGACGAGCATCCCGACGACAAGATTCTAAGTTTTGCTAGGTGTGGTCAATAAGATTACGGCTACAAATACCGTGACAAATAATGAAAAGTGCAGACCAAGAGTAAAGTAACAGGATTGACTCTGATTGAAGCAACGAGTCAAGTGGTGAACTTCAGCGTGCTGAAAGGAGCCGTGTAGTGTAGAAAGAATCAACATTTTAAAGTAACCACCTACGAACCACGTCAGTTGGTCGTTAAAAAAAAAAACCTTACCAAATTGTGTGCCAAAAGCAAAAGGGAGTAGAGTTTTCCAATCACATGACTTTACTGTACGGATACGCCCATATTAGTCCGAATATAAAGGGTGAAACGTCAAAAACATTCACTACATTACAAGCTGAAACGCCAGGCTAGAAAGATTAATCCTTTCACACAGACACAAGTCTACAAGAGGTTCAGGTACAGTGATGATAAGTTGAATGCAATGCTGTGCATCGCGATTGCATGTGAACTTTGCGGTGACTACAACACCTACAATGGAAACTGTAAATGTACGTGTCAAATCAGACAGATGCAAAAGCCACTTTACTGGTTTTCATCCTCAACGTGAACCCGTGTTGTTATTGCCCTACGGATATAATCCATGCCTCAGCAAACTACTTTGGATAATACCGTACCCTCATCTTAATGAACATGTGAAAAAATAGTTTTGTTACCAGTGCAGTTTTCTGGATGCTGCAACTATGAAGTTCAATTGCAAACTTTCTAAAGAAAGTGGCCGAACTATCTGGGAGCACCTACCCCATAAGAACTTTCTAGTGCTGGATTTATCTACATGGGAGAAATCGATAACATCAAGTGCTTTAGTTGCAGTGTGTCACTTCACAGGTGGGAGCAGAAGGACGCGGTTTATTTGGAACATACATAATGGACCCTATCTACCATTAGTGGGACCCAATAATTGATGTCTCTACACTAAGTTGCAATTCATGTTTTTTTCTGAAACTAGCCTGGCTATGAGTCAAAGGCTAATCAACACTACTTACTCATAGTAGTTAAGTATTTAAACACCATTTGAAAAGTAATATTCATCGATTACCGAGCGAATTGCAAGATAAAACCTACAAGGATATTTGGATGGGACTTGCCAGAGTAAAATCTCAATTTATGACTGAAAAATTTCGTGTGGAGAAATTCAGAAGAAGTTTGTGAAAACGGTGAATAAATTCATCAGATATCTCTGGATCAAGCCTGCTTTCTACAGAGAATTCTGGTTTTGACCAATTACCTTAGAAGTCGTTCTTTACATTATTGACCGTTTCCTGTAAAGTCAGCGGTCAGAAAGTACATTCTACATGATTTACTTTAACTCTGATAGATGATTTTAAATAACACTAAGGCCATTTAGAAGTTGTCCGAATGTGGGTAGAAACACCTGCTGAAATTTTATTGATACTTTACACAGATTACCTTTGAACTTGGGAGAAGGCATTTACAAGTCAAAATACAAGTTAAAAGCAAACATCAATTGCATCCTTTAGTTACCTATGTTTTGAACATCTTTTACATTAATACTATAAGAGGATTGATTCATTTAAAATGTTTAAACGTTCATATATTAATATATTGCTCGAGAGTCATAATACCTTAGATGTTGCTCATTCTACTTACAAGGCGTCAGTACTACACCAAATTACAAAGATTGACTTAGAAGATTTAGAAGAATTAATATTGTCTCAAGAGGACATTTCTATGGCTGCAAGTGACTAAACAATATGGATTCTCCACTGGAGTACAATCACTTCTGTGCAAAAAGGAAATTTATTAAATCAACTAAAAGAAGGTATAAGAGCTTTTTGACATGCCACGACCGTTCTTAATAGTTACACAACAGATTCCTTGGAACGAAGTCAATGACAATATTCATGCTTTGAAGGAAAGTCAATGATTATTACAGGAACTATTTTCGTTGAATTTGGGAAGTCATGTATTGTGTATATTAGTGCCTTTATTTCTGGGATTTCGTTTACAAGCAGATTCCTTGTGTAACAATTATGCACAGCAACATCATAATTGTGGTTGCTCTTAATGTATACGAGAGATTAATTCTGTCATAAGCGTTGCGCTTTCGTCTCGATACTACACTACCTCAATTGAATTCAAAGATTCGTAGTCCTTTAACCATTGAGGATACTTGCGAAGATGTGTTTATATCGTGTGACCTACATCTGCACTGGTAAGGTGTACCTGACTGGAAAATTCTTGGGTTCAAAGCTTGGAAAAAATAAGTGATTCATTATGCCAAAAATATGTGTTAATAAATTAAAACGTCCAGTGACACACGTCACCTTCAATTACCAGTAAGGACAGTTGCAATACTTCGTCGAGATTGAAACACCAGAATGACCATTCCAGGAGAACACAAGTAAGACTGGGCAAAGATTAGAGACTCCAAGAGCATTTCAAAGAATCCATAGGACACCATACCTTCCATCAAAACTGTTGTACAGTGACATGTTAATATAGAATTTTGATCATTTAGCTCGTCATGTTACATGTTCTTAGTCATTTGTCTTTTGTTCATTTTTGTGGTGTCAAGTCGCAATTTGTTAACACCCAATGAACGCGAACTAAAATTTTGCAAACTCTTATCTTGCGAAAACATCTCATCCAAACAGCCTCTAAATGCATCATCAATGCCATGTGTAAATGTTGTTTGCATGTCTTGAAAGGAACGATATCTCTGTCCAAGTATCAAAAAAAAAAAATCCATAGAGAACTGACACGTTCTTCGCCAAATGGTCATAAAAAATTAACCATCGGTTAAAATAAATATATGCTGGTTCAGCTAGGAGGATTTTTGTCTTTCTTGTTAGGATCTTTGATCAAAGGACTAGATGGAGAAATGCTATTAGGAGTCCTGGGAGGTGATTTACCCATCAGTCAGAGAAAATGGACAAAGAAGATAAAAAGGCCGTCTTTTGAAAAAAGATTTAATACGTGTGCATTAGAATCTCATGATAAAGAAAAGCTAACATTAGAACCTTGCAAACGATGTATGGAATTCCATCGTTAGCAAGAACAAAGCTCCCTGAATTAACCTTCCATTCCTCATGTGACAAAGATGTCCAAATTGAAACACGAATTGCAGTCATTGATGGATCGCAGCGATTTATCAGAAACGGAAAAATCTCAAAGGTACAGCCAAGTTTTGCAACGATTTCAACTCTTTCACCAGAACGTTTTAGACAAAACAGCTAAACCGAGTCTGAAGTATATTAAATCCAGGATGAAAAAGCAGTCGTCATTGCTATCTCCCCCAGTAACCAGACCAGACGCAGTCACTCGGGAGCTAGAAGGTAAAAAACGCAAAAGTCTTTCAAACACCGTCAGCGATTCCTATCCCTATTAAGGTTGGAGTGTCAGTGTTGACTATTTCCACTCTTCCTTTGACGGAAGTAAAAAAGAAAGAAGGGGAAAACAGAAGCAAGAAAAGAAAGCAATAAAAACACAATCACATTGTCACCACTACCATCACCACTCTCGACTTCAACTCATGTGGTCCGTCGGACACGTCATACCGTTTCCAAACCACCTCAACAAAGCAACAGTAAAATTAGTTTACACTGGGTGATTTATTGAAGAGAGTTCTGATTAATAATCTATTACTACGATCCAGATCACCCTGAATGGCATGGATGAGTTAAATAATAGTATTGTGATGCCAAACCTCAGCTGAAGTACGTTTACCTTAAGTACATTGATGGGTAAAAGAACAAGCCACGTACACAAATAACATCAACCAATTCGACGAAACGTTTCCAGAAAAATAATCCAAGTGGAGTTCATCCATCATCAATGGCAAGCTGATTTAGCCGATGTCTCAATCATGGTTATAAATATTTATTTTGTAATCGACTTCTTTTTCGAATTTGCCTGAGTCACACATTTGACTTTCAATCAAGATCTGAGAGCGCGCCTTTAAACTGGTGTTAAAACAGGACAGATAACATTTCTGAACCAAGCTTTCCAAACAGAATTGATGAAGGAGACATTCATTTTTCACGACAGAGAATCCTGAAACCAAAGCATTCATCGTGGAACGTTTTCAACGCAGGTTGAAAGAACGAATATGGAAATATTTTACGTATCAACACATTCTCAAGTATTTCAACGTCTTACCTCATCTGGTCAAAACGTACAACCACTCTTACTATTGGAGCATCGAATACGCTTTCGAACAGGTGACTCTGAACAACAAAGAGAATGTGTTTGAGTGCATGGTACGTCCCCGACTGCTATCTCCATTAAACTTTGACTGTGGAGGAAGTGATATTATGTGCGCATTGTCAAAACCAAACGTACGTTATTCAACTGGACAAAAGAATTGTTTCGTGTCACTGGATGAGTACGTGATCGTCATTCTCCAGTCTATCAATTTGAAATCATGAACTGCCAAGTTTCAAAAGGAACTTTCTAATTCCCCGAGATAAAACGAGTGACCAAAACTGAAGACGAAGAGCATTCTCGATAGAAGAACTCGAAAAGTTGGTAATGCCGTGTCAAAGAAGAGAAAGTGCTTTGGTAAGGATATCCTCCTAGTTTTGATTCTTGGATTCACGCATCGAAAGTTATCAACTATAAAATAAAGTGACCATCATGGCGTTCAACACAGCATGAGCAGCATCTACCGCTACTTCTTGGAGTCTATCTTTACAAGATCTAAAACAACAACCCATGTGGATGAATGTAGCGTGGAGACGGTGTACTTAAACCGCAAATCGTCTTTTTCTGCCACATCTATGTGATGCATTGTGTCATAAGTGCTGCCATTGCCAATTTGAGTTTCAACAAGTAGACAAACAATAGTAGACAATTTTACTCCGCAGTTACATCGGTTACCTTCTACCCAATCTTCCTTGAAATATTCTGATGGCATTTGCAATTGGAATCTTGAGGTTAACGCCAGTCAGCATAACAACAGTAGAAACAACACCTTCAACAACCCTCTTTGAGACACTCCTTTAACCTCGTTTGACCTTAAATAACCGCTCAGAAAACAGAATTCTCGAATTATGAATAACCAATTATACTTAATTTTATCCAGTGAAAGTTCCATGGGTGAGTTTCCCATCAATACCTTGTGCAGTTTTACGGCCACATTACCTCAGGTCATCCAATTGGATCACGAAGTGCATTGAGAAGTGGCTTTGGTCACAATCATTCATGCTAAATAAATCCTTAAATGCACTGAATCCAAACAAGGTTTGTGGTCGAAATTCGGAATACACAAGTACAAGAATACCTGGATGCCAACGATCTTAAATTTAGGGAGAAAAACCTCTAACATCATTGACAAGCAAAATAGTTAAGAAGCCATCTTGCGAGCAGGCAAACTTTTTTTGTTTCAACTGGAATATACATTATGGCTGGCTGAAAAACTTTTTATAAATACACCGCACGCTACTGAGCAAGGCATTCCTTCCTCATTCACGTGACAGCAAGGATAAAGCAAAAAGAGACGGCGAACCCCCAGAATTTCACAAACATGTCCCGAGAAAGGAAAAGATAAGAGGAACTGCCGTCTTTAATTATTCAAAAGAGAGAAAACAAACGATAAATTGAGTCTTGTGAATTATCCAATTCACACCAGGAGATATTTACCATGCCACCCATCGTGTTGACGATGCAAGAATTCCAAAGGGTAGAATTGTATCCTGTCTCCTAGGTAAATAACTCAGACTCACTCCTAATAGATTGAAATCAAAGGAAAGGCGGAAAATTACATCCATAGGAAGGTCAGATACTTGAACCTGAAAGTTGATGTGATCGACACATCGCTAAACGGTCCCAATCCACGGGGCAGAGATAACGTAACCCCATTAACAATTATATGCATTCCTTGCTCAGCGAGGTAGAATTAAATTTGAAAACCAAACTGGTCAGTAGAAGTATCAATATTTACCCTTAACGAAAGTCTCTTGCCATACGTAAACGAATCCAAGAACACTAATCTGGATGCTTGCGTGATATGGAAACCGGAGTTCAGAACAATTGGTAGCGATAATGAAGGCTTTAAAAACTGTCAAAAGAATATTAAACTAAGCAAAAGTTTAGAACGGATGCAGAGTTTTCATTTGGATATGTGGTTGCAAGTCAAGTTTTTCCTGAACGAAGTTCATGTTCGCCTGATCTTGAATTAAAGAAATGTTGCTTTCCATTTGATATCTGCAACTGATGGCAACTACAAAACCAAAAACAAAGAAGCCATACTTTACATGATGAGCGTGAAGGTATTTCTTAAAGTAGAAAACGAAATCAATCACACTTTGAATAGAACGAACGCAACGTACCCGATACAAGGAGTGAAAGTGAAAACCTTAAACTTTATCGCTTATCATCTATCATGATAAAAAATATATATTCGAAGGGCAGTTACCAAAACATTGAAACATTTTCATCGTCAGAAATTCACCCTACGATCAAACTCATTTTGACTTTGAAAACTTTGTAAAGATCCAGGATCAAAGTTAGTCACGATCGCAAGACTTTGTGTACCAGGCACTTTGAACCGAATTTTAAAGATAGAGAGATGAATTACTGGAGGTCGTACTTGTCCATATACGAAGCAACTGAACAGTTGGGTACCATTTCCGGTCACGGCTTCACGTACGATGATTATGCAATATATTACTTTCTGGACTTTTGATTTAACTCCAGACCAAAGAAGCGACGAAGACCGTACCATCTTTTGAAATCTTGCCAAACTTTGTTTGGAACTTCAGTTAGCAAAACGTCTTGACCAAGTTCTGACCGCCATCCTGTGTGCAGATTTCGATAATACGATAGAAATCAACAGCTGGAAAGAATTGATTCTAGGCTATTAGAATCTACGGAAGAGTTATATCCCTCTTTGCACTGTGGAGTCTCGTTGAAAATGGGAAACAAAGATGTCCTTGAAGAAGTATAGAAACAAAAAGACAAAAGGACATCACTATGTCTAGATGGCCTGAACAAATATAACATTTAATTTCCTGTTTTGCAAAACACCTGACGGAAAAACAAATTACATGGTTGACCCAGAAACATTGTCTGGAATGTCAAAACGGTCATCACAGTCAAAATCATGACGATAAATACTTAATGATGACATAATAAGAAGAAATGAAAAAGTATATTGATGACGCTTGGGGTATTATCTCGAAAAAAAAACAGTGTTTCATCAATGGTATAAAGAAATGAATGACTATTCCTCCCGACCATTAACATCTCTGGAGATCCGTTGCATCCGTTGCATCGAAGACGAAACAAAGAGGCATTTACTCGACAAAGAATTTCAAGGCAATGTCAAGATTGAATTGATGACTCATTACTGCATGTGGAAAAGGCTAATAAAAAATGAATACGCGGAAACTTCATTACATTTTGAAAAACAATTCTTAATCCGCTTCTTGGAATACTGTTGTGTGCGCTAAAAATAAACCTTCTGTGTGCTAAGCTAAAAGCTTTAGAGGTTATGCCTTCAACACTGAAGACAGTCATCTCCTACGACCCAGTGGGTGACCGTTTTCTTTCTGAATCATCACTGTGTGGATTATTTTGATTCTTATGGATTACTGCCTTTAGAAGACGACGTTATCGACTTTATTAGACGAAAAAATGCCAAAGCGACTCGTTTCAATAATATGGAATTACATGTGTGTGGGCAAGATTGCATAAATTGTCTCCAACAGCACAATCCTGGATATCGACTAGAACATATACTGACTTATTTTGGTAGTAACTCTTCAAGAAATGATGATAAAGTGGGTAAAGTAGAAAGATGGTTTTGTGAACAACATGCTTATCTCTTGTCTTTAGTTAAGAAGCATAATGTGCATTATGGCCAAATGACCAAAATCAATGGAGGTCAAACTTCACTTTACAACGTTGTCAACCTTGTAAATAAGATTAGCGAAGCAGTGCGGTCGTCTGTCTGGCTATCCATTGTTGTCTCGTCAACCGGTGAAGATGACTCCCCAATTACCCAAGGTAAACAATAACCACATGAATTTACATCATGCCATGCGAAACATCATAGGAAAGCTGAAAGAGGAAATATGAAAATGATTAAGGAAGCACACGATCTCACTGAACATGTCTTTAGAGAAGAAACATAAAGAATAAAGAATTGCAGACAAAGAAGTACAGACTCCAGAAACAGTAGTAGTATCAGAAATAAAAACAATGGAGCAAAAAGGAACATTCAGGACTGCCGTGTAGAGGACAAGGAATTCTGCTCTATTGCCATATTTGTATATTTTTGTGTTTGTATGTTAGTGTGTTTGCATGTAAAGGGACAGAAGTGTGTCGATAAAAAAACATTTTACTCTTGCTTATATGATAGTGTCTGTTTCATGTATGATTGTATGTACTGATGGCGATAAAGTGTGGTTCTAGGTAAATAAAGTTGAAGTGGTTGTCTCTTTTCTGTCCGCACGGTCTATATTTTGGTTGGAGTGAGGTGTGTATTGTTAGTTTTGTGTGAGATGAGTTTGCTTTCAGGTTTGTGCTTCAAGCATATAAAGCAGTGAGTTCGTCAGTCTGTCTACCCATCGTTATATGATCAAGAACAAAGAAACAATACTGGATAGCAAACTTGCTTGAGCTTCAGATGCACATTAAGTATTTGTGTCGCCTCCTGGAAGAGCTAGCCATGGAGGGAATAGATGAAAAAGCCAAGATTGAGGAAGAGGAGGACAAAATAATAACAATAGGAACAAAACAAAAAAACTATCATACCTCACCTTATCCTGAGACAGGGTTGTGAGGACAATCATGCGGCCAGGACACCATCACAGCAACGGCAAGCACCACAACCGCTGCCACAATCATCACTAGCCACTATTTCCCAGATTCAGAAGTGTAAGGAGGAGTTGGAGTGACAGTGGCAAGACTGGGAGACTCGGCAAAAGCGTCAACAAACACGTGGGCCAAAACAAAATCAAACATGACGTAGAAAGATGAGAAACAGAAATTTCAGTGTCTCTCAAACTGAGGATTGGAAAAATGAGACCACCGACAACCCAAATGCGCTCCTAACAATAAGGGTAGATTGAGAGAAAACTTAGAGCAGTGTATTATAGTTTCTGACCTGGGAGGTGTGGGCATTAAACAGGGGTACCAGAAGCTCATATAAACAGTCCTTATCAGGGCTAAATAGAGCTTTTGGAAAGAGAGAATTATCATTTTGCCAGATATTTATGTTTGTCGATATTATGTGCATTTGTATGTCTTTTTACCCTAACAAGAAGAAATTTCCTTTCTGTAATTAATGGATTTTTTTAGTGTGTAATTTGAGTAGTGCAATTATAAACACTAAATTGCTTTGCTTGTGAGATAGTGTGGTTTTGGTAGGATTAATGATTGCATGTGACGGTTGGGGTGTGATTTTGTCAAGCCCTAAACTTTCTTACTCCGTTATGTGATGGTACTGATTTTACAGTGTTTTGACGGTATTATTGTGTTGGTTTCTAAAAATGTGTTAAAACAGTTTCTCTTAGGTCTGGCAATTATCTCTTCCGTTTGTTTGCTATGTGATATGTGTAGTTGGTGTGAGGGGATATTTTCCTTCAAGGCCGTGCTTCAGACGAATTAAACTGTGCGTCCGTCTTGATGAAAGCAAAAGGAATTTTGCAAGATGTATTGAAGGAGGCAAAATAGGCACAGGAAGGAAACGAGGTAAAGGAGAAGGTAAATTAGGAGAAGAAGGAGGAATAACATGAAAATAAGAAAATAGAAGAGAATGAGGGGGATGAGAAGAAGAAAAAGAAGAAAAATGCGAAGAAGAAAAAGAAGAAAAACGTAATGTAGAAAATGATGAATTGGTAGAAACGAAGAAGGGATTAGAAAAATTAGAAGAACCCTAAAGGCGCAGTTCAGGGCCACTCCATTGGCTCAAGATGAGTTTTACTCTACTGCCATGTTTTCTTTCTATTGTGCAGGTGTTTGTATATGTATAGTCCCTAAATATTTGTCCCTATACAAAGCCCCATGTTAAATTCCCATATATGGCATACTCCATCTTCACGTTTTAACAGGGTATACAATATATCCCATATCTCCTTCCTTAACTAATGCTATATTATTATCTTTGTGAACTTGAATTTATTCAACACATGAAAATGGGACTTGTCTGAATGTGGGGAAAAGAGAAATTATTGGACATGACTGCTTAATTTCACCGTAGTAGACACTGTTGAATTGACGTATTTTAAAATGAGTTAGCACCAAATATTGACACCTACTTGGTTAATATGTTAATATACCCTTTATAAAATACGTCAATATGCGATTTGCAACTGTTTTGTAATGAACGTGTTATCTGCAGGATATTTCATATCATATGTGCAAGACGTTAAAGTCATTGACTCTTGAGTGTTTATTGTACTATTTAATTCAAAATGGTTCACATTCTTTCTAAATAAATACATACACAGTGGAGGGTCGAATAATGGGATAAACTTATTTGTTAGAGACAAAACGCACATTTTGACCTATGTTCCCGAATTCGTTTAGGGATTTATACTTCACATAGCTTTATATACAAACGTAGACATTAATCGGTCTTAAAGAGGTAGACAACAAGGACAAATTAAATAATCTGTTTTTCATTCAAAGATCTTAATTACGTATATAATAATTATTGTAATCCGCACCAAATGACTTGCTCAAACTGAAGTCGAAATATCAGCCAGGTGTCAGGATAATGTGACTGGGTGGGACATCA
>QKMX01159035.1:0-12254 GCA_003401595.1 Venustaconcha ellipsiformis
ACATATTTTCAGCTTCATTTGTATGATTAAACTTGTCGGAATATATAATGCATTATGATTTTGGGGAAGGTTGTCACGCGACCCCTCTGACCTATGCTGCAGGCGCCCGTGTTTATGGATTATTCATTATATTTTCTCACCAACAATTAATCATTATGTTTTGTAAAAGCAAAGCGGGAAGATAATATTTTCAATCTTTTTTGCAAACGTAAATTTTCTTAGTGGAAATGTTATATCCAATAGTTCAATGAATTTTTCAAATATAACAAAGTGATATGTACAAAAAATTACGATACATTTAAATAATTATTATTTTGATAACTGGATTGTGTAAGAAAAATTGAAGAATACGAAAAAATATATAAAATATGGTATGTGAAACAATAAAAGAAACGTGCAACAAAAATGTGCTTTTCTAAAAATTAAAGTCAGATTATATAGCAACTTAGACACAGACTACAAACTGGTTGATTTTAAGAATGAGTATGATCTGTTAAGGTTGGTCACATAACTTTATTCACTTGATGTTGAATGATTTCTCTCAAGATTTTAAAGCATATACTAATTCTTCCATGAAAAATAATGTTATAACTATAAAGATCCGAGTTTACTTTCATACCTATCTATAGGTAACAAATACTTAAAAAAGGTAAAATAGTTCTTATTTCTTATGTATGATGATATTAACTAAGATGTTATAAATTTTACAGGCAGGCCTATGCATATCAAGTCATGTAAGCAACATGTTTTATTTATAACACAATGCACTGTGTGCTTTGAGCGCATGTATATCAATAGACTGAGGTAAAGGGTTAACCATAGCATCCAAACAGTGTGTACCATCTCACAATGAAGCATTTTAATGAAACCACTGAAATAAAAATCTAACATATCAATCAAACAAAAGCCATGGTGAGGCATCCTAACTTTATGATCAAAACAATATGTGTACTGTATTAAGTTGTAATAACTGAACCATACCATCCAAATAATGGTGATTGTCACATGGCAAAATATCTTAGCCATACCATCCAAACAATGACGATTACTGTCACATGGCCAAGCATCTTAGATATACCATACAATAATGTGAACTGTCTTACGGCCAAGCATCTTAATTATACCATCCAAACAATGATATTTGCTGTCATATGGCCAAGCATCTTTACCATACCATCCAATGATGTGTACTGTATTATGGTGGAGTATTTTAACCACACCATCCAAAATGATGTTTACTGACACATGGTCAAGCATCTTAACCAAACCATACAAACAATATTTACTGTCACATGGCCAAGCATCTTAACCATACCATACAAAAAGTGTTTACTGTAACATGGCAAAGAATCTTAACCATACCATCCAAACAATGTTTACTGTAACATGGCAAAGAATCTTAACCATGCCATACAATGATTTGTAATATATTATGGTAGAGTATTTAACGATACCATCCAAACAATTATGTGTACTGTCACATGGCCAAGCATCTATGACAAAGCCATCCAAACGCTAATATGTGCACTGTCTCACTGTGGAGCATATCAAAATGAAAAGTACATAAGCTTTTGTGCATAGAATTTTTATTAAATATTCTTTTTAACACAAATGTTGAGAAACTCTATAGGACTCCTCTTGTGTTAATAATTATGGAAATGTACACACAATGAGTTGGATACTAAAAATTATATACATAACTTGACAATTAGTACTTTGTAGAAGAAAATGTACACCTATTAACTAAAATAAAATTAGTCTGAGTGGTACTTGAGATAATGTTATGTACACCTCTTCAAACACTATAAATATATTACAAATTTTGTACACTTTTTACATTTCACACAGTGAATAAAGACAGATTTTGCAATTTTGTGCATTATCGAAAAATTTTCATGGGATAAGGAAACACATCAACTTCATATTGTGCAAAACAAAGCTCTTTACTTATAAAAATAAAATGTTAATATCTTACTTAATGTGTATTAAGCAATACATGTGTATTAAGTATACAAATGGTATTAAGTGTATTTAAGTATACAAAATGGCATACATGTATTCAAGTATACAAAATGGCATACATGTATTCAAGTATACAAATGGTTTATGTTAAGCAGATAAGCATATGCCTGCAGTAAGGAAAGTAGTTAGATTTAAATTTTGAAACCGGTAAATTCACTAGTTCTGATCCTTTATTAGACAGAATCTTTGACAGCAGAAATTTAAAACACTTAAAACTACATAAACACAAATTTCATGACAGGCTAAAACTATTGCAAAATGCAAATATACTGGAATACATGTTTGTATAGAAAATTCTAATAAAATGGGGCCTAATTTAAATCTTCTACGACATTTACATTAATACCTAAATATCTAAGACCTCTATGTTAAGGCCCATTATTTGTCATCCAGCATTAACACTTTACTAAGACCTCTATGTTAGGGTCCAGTATTTGTCATGCAGCATTAACACTAATATAAGACCTCTTTGTTAAGTCATAGTATCTGTCATTCAGCATTAATATTTAGTTATCTAAGACCTCTATGTTATGGCTCAGTATTTGTCATTCAGTATTAATACTTAAGACCTTTATGTTAAGGCCCTTTATTTGTCATGCAGTATTAATACTTAAGACCTCTATATTAAGGCCAGGTATTTGTCATTCAGTCATTCAGTATTAATACTTAAGACCTCTATGTTAAGGCCCAGTATTTGTCATGCAGTATTAATACTTAAGACCTCCAGGTTAAGGCCCCAGTATTTGTCATGCAGCATTAATATGAATACCGAAATCTAGTCTCTGGGACTATTTTAATATTATTGCCTGTGAATACGAAATGGAACTGACCTCAACACTGAAGCCTTAACAACTGTAGAAAGGTGACTCTAGTCCATCAAAACTCATTGAGAAAAATGGGATCATTTATTTTACTTTTAAATTGGTCTTGATAGGATATAAATAGATATAAATATCTTAACACCAACACTTGTTAAGTGCAATATTGATATAAACAATCAAAACTGAACCACAAAAAAAAACAAAACAAGCACACATGTACTGGCCATTTTACTGCACAGAGCTGGAATGTTACAGTGATAGAAAATGAATGGCAGTTAACATTCAATCTAACAGCCCTAGACCAGCTACCATTTGTTATTATTTGGAGAGAACTATAATGCAGATCCTGTTAAGTTTAATATCCGATTAGTAACTAATCAACATGTGGCAAACATAAGACCAGAAATATATAAATGAAGATTACAATTTCTGAAGAGAATGCTACAATGTGCTTTTAACTGTGTTTAATTCAGCCAATGTACTGTTTAAGACCAACAAAAGTCATTAATAGGTTTCATATGAAAGGCTGCAATTTGTACATATACATTTTGTTTTACCTTGAAGAATTTAAAATTTAGTCTTCATTAGTGAGGGTGAGGGCCATTTTACATCCTTGTGATAGAAAATTCTGATTATGAAAATTTGTTTCATGTTGGTAATGAGTAATATCAAACTAAATTAAGGCAAAATATGTTTCTAGACTGATGTTCTGTAAAAGTCTGTGTAACATATTTCCATACTGGCACTCTGAACAAAATCTTATAATTATATTTATAGACTGGTACTCTGTAAAAATCTTAGACATAAGAGCCACATTAATAATGCATTATACTGGTCCTCATAAATGATCATTAGAGTGCTACCATTGTTTCATGTAATGACCACACATGATATCCTATGACAAATGAAATGATCATCCAAGGTTGTGTATATTGTGCATGTTTTATGGGCAAGAATGTCTGATCATTAAGAGAAGATGCTACAAAAATGCTGAATGCTGATACAATTTCATTCCATATATGAAAAATTAGATGCTTCAGATGAAAGGTTATTTTCATGTTAAAAGTATATATTCATATCCTTTTTGATAAAATGCACAAATCCTATGCATGATGTGAGTTAGTATAATTATTTACATTACTTGAGAAGTTTCACATTTGTTCTGTCATGCAAATTTAGAACCACTGAAATGACTTAAGGGAACATGATTATCAGAACAAATATGGCACAATAAATATAGTTCTGAAGTGGCTTTGACAGACTGTAGAAGTTAATTTTTTGCAGTAGTTCATTTTTTGCAGTAAAAAAGTTCTTAGCATTGTTGGTCTCATTTTCGGACTGTAAACAGTAAATATGTGAATTAGTTTTCTGGCTACCACTTTATGGTAATGGCATACTCATACTTCCTCTTAAAACAACAAGAAAATGAACCAGCAATAAAAAAAAATATGGATACTCCAGAAATAAGGTAGTTTAAATTTCATATATACCAAACCAGCCTAATTCTATCATCAAAACATTTTTAAATGCTTCCTTTTCACATTAATTTTTTTCAATCATGGACTCTGCTATAAAGATGAGGTTGCTGAGCACCCCTTTAACAAATAACCAATTTCCACAATTAAAACAATCTTGATAACTTAATACTCTGTAAAGGAAAACAGAAATACCCATCAAGTCTAGAATAAATTTGAATTAGAATGAGCGGTTCACATAGCTATATATATTATATATGCATATGGTGCATACATGATTAATTAAGACCTTACTGAAATATACATATATTCAAATGATCACAGAAATTATCTACAAAAGCCTAAAAAATCCTCCACTTCAGATCTTTATGAACATCACAATGACTCCTGTATAATCTACACCAAACAGCAAAGTACCAGATCTGCCATTGTGTATCAAATTTAGATCTAAGCCACTTATTTTACTCAGGATTTCAAAGAGTGAAGAGCCTGATGTACCAGTGCAGTATGTGATGAGATTTGACATATTCCATACAGTTATAGTTAATGGTGAATACTTCAGTAATGTCATTTTTGTACTTTAACAATGCTTATAAGCTATTTTTAAATAAACATGATATTGAAAAATTACACTTGGTA
Organism: Venustaconcha ellipsiformis; assembly: GCA_003401595.1. Classification (NCBI taxonomy): domain Eukaryota; kingdom Metazoa; phylum Mollusca; class Bivalvia; order Unionida; family Unionidae; genus Venustaconcha; species Venustaconcha ellipsiformis. Next base: position 4,958 of record QKMX01159035.1, read on the forward strand.
GGACTACACCATGTTGTGACAGTCTGTGAGAAAAACAATGATGGGTCTTGTACATGTCTGAAGAACTGATAAGCATTCCAGTATCAATGCATCTTCCATTACATGTTTGATGAACTGATAAGCAAGGTGGCATTCCAGTATCAATGCATATTCCATTACATGTTTTTGTTTCACCACCTACAGGGGCAAATCCATGCAAATGGCAGCTACTCCCTAAATTGGCTGCTATTTTTTTTATAATGGATCTGTGGAAAATTTTTTGTACATTCCAATCATTTTGCACAAAAGGAATATTCTGATATGGATGTAATCTATTATACCATTTATTATAAAGGAATTAGTCAAACTTAAGGTTTGTACAATTAATTTCCAAATTGTTATTATTTTGAGTAGAAAAGAAAAACTCCAGTGAAAATTCAATCCAAGCATACTATAGTTGTGTGTGAGACATTATGCACTGCTGAACATTCATTTCTTGAAAATCTTTCTTTTTTCAAGATCCATTTTGTTTACAATTATAGTATTTCTTGGAGTACTGTAAATTATTTTCACGCCTGAGTTTTTCTTCTCATGTGGCATGGAGTTTCCAACTCCTGTAATTTATCAAAAGTGAAATTTGATTAAACACAATTTCTACTCATCTGACAATGCTCACTCAGACTGTATGCAGGTAAAATTATTTGAATGCAATAATTAAAACTTCAGTCTTAATATGTATTTAATACCATTTCTTACTAACATAAGTGTTGTAAACATATTTTTTATAGGATTTCAAGGCAAGTTGAAACCCCTTCCACAAAGTAACCAATTTTTGCCTTCAAAAGCATTTACACAAAAGGAGCAATAAAACCCTCAAAACCTTTCAAGAGTGAAACAATTATGCCATACGTTCTTCATCACCTTACAAAACACACAAGAGTCAACAGAAACAAAACAAACAATGGTAGTTATTGGACTGAAGCAACTGAAAGGTTATGGGTTACCTAGTAATGCTTTACACTATTCACATATATACACTTCTTCCTTGCTAAATCGAACCCAGATAACTCATGAAACTACTGATAATATAGGATCAGGCATGGATCCCACTTATAACAACAGAAAATATGAGAAGCATTGTCCCCTATTTCTTGAATGTGAAGAAAATCAAGAACAAAACTGTTACATGAAGCTCTGATGTATGACTCATTTTACTGTTACAAATTAAGATCTTTTAAGTTCTATCTTTTAATTTGGTTTCAGTGTAACTGTACAACATGAAAAAAAATCAATCTACTATCACAGCTGTGTCTGCAAGCATTTGTGTGAACCTAATTAAATAGCAACTAGGTTTTAATCTTCAATTTGTGTGTTTGTTGTATTGTTACAATCAGTTAAAAGTATTCCATTGTCTTACATTATTTAAATCTTTTGCATCAAATCAAATAAAAGGAGTGGAATTTAAAAGCACTACAAGATAGGTAAATCCTATGTGCTCATGAACTAAGGGTCAAATTAGTGTCTCTGGTAAACTTGTTTCAACTGATCTATTGAACAATTAGAAACATTATTATCCTGATAACATAATTTAAGTATTTAACATAATTGGCAGTTTATCCTAATTCATAAATGTGATCAATGACAGAAATGGAAATAATCTAATGGAAAATTCAGTGCATGGAAAGCTTTGTTTCACAGAAATAATTCATTATGGAGAAGCAAGTTGAAAATTTGAAGTGAACTTAAAAATTCCTGAACTGGCACTAGAGGTTTGCTCAGGGATGATCAGAAATTTCACTATTACTTGCACAGCACCAATATTTCATTAAGAGAACAAGTTTTACAAAACTACAGTACTGATGTTGGAGGTTGTTGCTTCATGAACTAAATGTCCCTAGTTTTTGAAAATAAGATATTGTATATTGCTACGATTATAAAAAACCCACTCAAGTATATCTACCTGCACATGCACAAACAGTGATGTAATACATAATGATTTCTCAAGTACATGTGTTATGTATTGAAACCTTCAGGAGTAATGTTTTCAGTGATCTTTATGACACTGGTCATCCTGAAAATAATGGTAATTTATATAGAAATGTGAAAAACTTCATTATAAAAAGCATTTTTATTTACAATCATTCCCAATTCAATCCCAATATAAGTATTAAACCATTAAACAGTCTATCCCCTCTGTTCTTCTTGATTATCAAAGTCTAACACCTCTGTTCTTATTAACTATGTTTAGCCAGAATGTCATTCACTTCTTAATTTTCTCTTGGACACAAGCATCTTGCTTATATTGTTATAATGCAGTTTCCTTTTTGGGCCCTACTGTGTACGAGTTATCAAGGGAGAGGTGTATTTCATTCATGTACCTTTACTGGCCTATCAACTAATTAAATTACTTGGAACCTTCCTTGTCTTTGAATGGCATGGAGTTCAAGTATCCAATAAAATGAGCCAGTCTTCACCAGTCAAAACGAACTGTTTAAATCAAAGACTCAACTGACCTCCACCAATCTTGTATGACCTCCACCAATCATGGTGTGATATCCCAGTAAACATTTATTTTTGTAGCTGTTGGTGTGTGATGTTTTCAGAGTAATGAAGACCCTAACCTGTACTTGTAAACACAACTTCCACTGTCTGAAAACAGTTAGCCAACTGCTTAAATATTAAAAATGGCACGTATACTAATCCCTTGTGTAATTCTCTACAAGTCCCCAAGGTTTTTTTTTTTGATCCACATCTCAAGACAATCTTTGATAACCAATACATTAAAGTATAATAATCTGAAATGCTGTTCCATTTGTAAATATACATAGTACCCTGGCAAGAGTGATTTATCTACATGTGATTTCTTAAATTTTTACAAGTGCTTCATTGAGCAAAGTTTGCTGCAACAATTAGGTTTTATTTGGACTAGCAGATAAATAGAAATATTATGTAGGAAACTATTTGTTAAATTTTTCTTAAACAACAGAATTCAGTGAAAAGTAGATAACTTAAACTCCAAGTAAATAAATAAATCAGTTTGAGTGATTTCTAGTTTGAGTGAACATGACTGGCACTTTTAGGAAGCTATTAATAGATATTTTGTATGGTAATCAATAGTGATAAATATGTCTTATAACTGGATTGTTAGTAACTGATTCACAGTATTGACATTTAGAGAGACAAAACCATTTTCAAATGACATTGTGAATTATATTCAATGCTGCATTTACAAGTCTATTAATGCAAAACCACCTGAAATATTTTTTAAAGTGGTATTTCTACATGTGCTTAAATGATTTCAGTGGTATTTTTACATGGAAATTAAAGATTTTATAGGTTCTTTTCTCTGTTGAAGATGAAAATATGAACTTCTGTTATCCTGGTGGTCGAACTGTTAATAAAAAAACTATATTGTCTGATGTTTTTCTAAAGGCTATTTTATTTATTATTTATAGACAACATAATGTTTACAAATTATAATGTAGATGGCAGTAGCAAATAGCCAATCAGTGATGCTCACCTTGTTGGATTAAACCATTTCAATCCCTTAGTGTCATAGAAACTTCTAGCCACTGTATCCTTTTCCACAAATTTACATTAAAAATGCCCAGATTTTTTGAGGGTGAATGTAGAGCATACTGTACATGTAAAAGGAAGAAGAAATGATACTGAACTAATAAAGACAGCACAAAAGGTGCCAATTTGATACATTTTTCAGTTCATTTTGATTAATATATTTATTGATCCAGCTACAGATAGTAAGAAAGAATAGTTAGAATGATAGATATTTACATAAATAGTACAAGCAACTGTTTAATTAACTTGTCAATAGAAAAAAATTGTTATGTAGTGATATTACGATGGCTTCACTGAAATTTCAATTAAAGCTTTCATTTTACCTTTTAATACAACTCTCAATAATATGTTAGTTATGAAAAATAATATTGCTTTTTATAAATTGGATTGTTAACACTTCTTGATAGGTGAGTGACTAATGTGGGTTACATGTTGCTCTGGTTATACATTTCAACTTTAAGATGATAGGATAATTTTAAAGGTGATTGATGTGGCTTACATTTTGCTCCTGGTTAGCAAGGCAGTTTCACTGTCAGATAACCTGGTAGATTGTGGCCTTAGTAGTCAGACATACTAAACATCAAAGCAAGGGACCGTGGATTCAGTTGGAGGGTTGGAGAGTGACCTATTTGGGCCAAAAGGATTTTTTATAATTATCATGATTCCTACAAAACTTTATAGGCAGTTCGACCAATCATGGGTTGTTGTTTTTGGTTTAATGCCATTTTTCGGCACAAGATAGGCAATATATGAAGCCAGCATGCCAGGTGGAAGAAGAACCTGGAAAACCCAATACAAGAAACACCTACTCATAGGGAGCTAATGGCAAGCTGTCTCCATACCCACCTTGGCTGAGCCCACAATTTGAACCCATGTAGATAGAAGTAAGACAACAGTGATCAGTGAAGGTGAGTACTCCAGACCACTTGGCCCCATGATAACAAGTGTTTAAGTCAACCCCAATTCAAGCTATTGAGATTTTGGCTTGGAATCTAATAGAAAAGGGATTTATTTTTTCTGACTGATTATTAATGTACAAGAGCTCAAGTTTTGAAAGATATTTCCTTTATATGTTTTGAACAAATCAACAGTCTGATTGTTACTGTTAAACCGTATGTTAAGCTATATATGTGCACACACACACACACACTAAATCAGTGGTTAATGTGCTGGACTCGAGACAGAAAGGGTGTGGGTGTTCAAATCCTACCACTGCATCAGCCTTCATCAGCTACTGTGGTGTGTCCTTGGGCACAGGACTTTAGTCCAATCATCTTGGCAATAAATTAACTAGCAGCAAACCAAATCACTCTTTTATGCAATATTATTTGTGCATGCTAATAGTAACAGTTTGATGTATTAACTGTTTTATTAGTCAAAACATAATGGTAATGATTGACTGAAAATATTCATATATTATTCACTTAAATTTACCAGGAATTTTAATGTACTATAACAGTGGAGATCTCATCTTCAGGAATTGTATAGGCAAATTTACCATATTTAAATCAAACTAAAAATGTCAAAGAGGGACATTATTGAAGACATAAATTGATATACTGCTGTAAATGCTATTCTTAACAGTGCCTATGGCAGCTATTCAGATGTTTACCTGGGAGTAAAGGTACAGAAATTACTCCAAAGAAGCACAAGAAAATCCCATGAAAATGTGGACAATGATGATGGTATTTGTGATACTTATAAAGATGACTAATGCAATGATGTGAGTAGTGGTGAGAAGGCTGACAAGTCTTACAATGGACTCTTGTATTAAGGAATTGAATATTGGTGAGAATGCTGATGAGTCTGAAGATGGATTCCTCCATGAAGGACTTGATCACAATGAGGTACTGGTCGTCACTGTAATGCTGTGGCAGTTAGTTGCTCCAAGTTAAGGGTCAATGGCTAGAAGGATTGCAAACAGTACTGGTCATCACTATAATGCTGTGGCAGTTAGTTGCTCCAAGTATGGGTAGAGTGCCAGAAGGATTGCAAACAGTAACATTAGCAAGGGTATACTTGAACAAAACGATAGCTGAAATTGAAAAACAACAGCCATTATCATATACTGTTATTCATGTTGACATATGTGTCAAGAATTGAATATTTTCCCACTTAAAAACAGCATCAAGAATCACACAACCTTGTCAGTAATGTTGATTTGTTGTGCAAAAAAATTTCAATGTGCTCTTTATAAAATAACTTGTTATCCTGTGGTGTTGCAATAAGCATCTGATACGTAATTTAAGAAAAGTACCAAATTCTAAAATGGATATAACGATACTGTTCCCAAGGAAAAAATTTATGTAATAAAGAAGTTACTGTATCTGTATCGGGTGCTATCTTCAGTGGACTTGTTACTTTTGCAAAGGTTCAGCTAGAACAAATCATACAAATGAGACAGCCAATACACAAATAATCATTTTTAAATCATTTAAATATCAATTATCAACATATTTATTAATACTGTTATTATTACATTACCACCTGTTCTTCAATTACTGCTTTAGAAAAATTATAACTTTAATTATGGAATATTGTATATTGATATACAGGAAATAAAGTTTATTATGGAATGTTGTACATAGATATACAGGTAATAAAGGTTATTATGGTCTGTTGCATATAGATATACAGTAAACTCCTGATTTAATATTAAAACCCAAGCAGAAAAATACAATCAGATGTGCATAATTCATGTATAAATGTGAACGCTCACCATGATTATCAGACAGGAACTGTTATATTTTATGTGTTCAAATTAAATGAAGAGTCAGCTTCCTACTGATAGATGCATTTGAGTCACACGAATTCAAAATATGCAAGGTTGGAATACAATATACATGTAAATCAGGGGTTTACTGCACAGGGAAAAAGCTGAAGCTAAAGTCTTTTCAGAATGCTCTGGAAAATATTTCCTTGCAACATAACAGGTAAGACTGAATGTAACATGATCTGTTACTTAGCTGATAAATCATAATTATTAATACCAACAAAAACATTTTTCATATGCAAAATAATGTTCTCCAGTGGCATGTGCCATTTTGATACTTCTTAATATGGTTAATGTCACAATATTATATGCATCAAACCAGCTAAAACTGGTGTGATCATCTAACACATGTTTTGCTCTCCTTCAAATCATCATAATGTTCAAAACACTTTGGTTGTCAGTGTGTTATGTTGTACTGGAACTATAGGAACATGTTTTACCCATAGCTCTTTAGGACATAAGAAAATGACATAATATTTTTTAAATCCATGTAAACAATAATTCATTCGAAAGTCTACAGTAAGTTTTTCTGCTAATTTATAAGGTCAATACATTTAAATTGAGAGACATTAAAACCTTGATTTTTGAGACCGAGGACTTCCCTTATTTAAAACTGTAAAAGTCCTGAGGAACTCTTACTGACCCCATTTTAACCCTTTGATGCAAGCTTAGTTAGTATGTGGTTAATGTGTTATGTATATTTAATGTAATTGTTTATTTGTTAGTTTGAAATGTTTTATTTTTTACATGCTATCGTAATGTAACATTGTATGCTGGACTTGACCTTGTTCAAAACTTGTTAATTTCTGCTTTACTTATTAACATAAAAAAACAAAATTTTTATTTTATTTTATTTAAACTAATAATAACTTCATTATTCTTTATGTGTATGAACTTAATATCAGGATTTTTATTCAGGTAAAGAAGAAGGTTGTTGTTGTTGTTATTGTTGTGGGGCTTAACGCCATT
>QKMX01159173.1:0-12001 GCA_003401595.1 Venustaconcha ellipsiformis
TCACATTATCCTGACACTGGACCAACCAGTCCTAACACTACCCTCTTAATGATGAGCGCCAAGCCAGACAGAACCTAGTCCCATTGTTATAAGTCTTTGCTATGGCTCAGCCGGGGTTCAAATCCGTAAAACGTTTCAATCAAACATTTTATTTATCAAGAAAGTGGAGCATTGTTTACATAATCATATTTGCAAAAGTCATATTTTTAAATTAGGACGCACACACCGCAAGATGAGAAAAAGGAATAACAAGCTCACTTCTAGTGATCCGGTCTTGAAATGAGCCTACTCGTATAAGTTTTAAAGATGAAATACGTACTCATTAAGAACATTGAATGAAATGAGCGTAAGGGAAACTTAATGTTTTCATTCTGATAGATGAATAAAATATATTAATATTGTGATATATTATATTAGTTTCTACATCGTCCCTTAACACGTTTTCTTTCCTCTAATACTTCTTCATTTTATGCGCTAGTAATTTTCCTTAATATTCCTTGCCTACTTGGTTCACTCAGCATGAGCTAAGTACAGTCACATTGTAGTAAATGATGATGAGTTTATCATCATACATCCATTTAAAGGTGTTCACTACTTTTATTCACTGCAGGAATCGGTGTCGTTTATTATTTTCTCTAGGTCTAAATAGACTACAACCATTTAACAGAATATATGCATGCAGGTATGTATGTATATATGCATGGATATATGTATCTGTTCATTTGTGACTGTTTTATGTTACGTGTCATATGTAGCTGGAACAGGGGTATTTACTTATACGTACCACAACTCACGCCTGCGACTTTGGAGTGGACACAGTTGTGGATTCCCCATCCTCTGTGTGCACAGTCGTGTATAGAACTTTCAGATCCATTACATACTACATCGTCCAGAATAATGTTTAGACTCGTATTTTGTCCAAATCTTGCGCAGCACACTGCTGTTGATCCAGTGGTACTGGTCAATGAAAAGAATATTTATTATTTTAGAAAAGAACTATTTCCATGCAATCATCGTTGGTCACGAAGGTAGTAATGCAAAACAATTTATTTTAAATAATTTGGAACATATCCGTTAAATAAAAATGAATGTCCTCTATGTCAAGATTCTTATGTCCCATTTCAAATCAGTTGATTTGCTTTTCTGCAGGAAGAAACAATGAAAGCTAGTTAACATGTATTGATCATGAATAATGAAGGAAGGAAAATTTCGTTCAAAACTGCTTAAGCGGTTGAAAGAGATTGTGGACCAAATTATTTGAAAAATGAGTAAAATGACATTTCTAATCGTTTTTCTCAACTCGGCAGATTCTTTGGAGAAGATATGTTCAGAATTATGCACATCAGCCTGACCAAAATATATAATACAATAATTGAGTAGGCCGACACATATGTGATTGCCAATTGTAGTATAAAAGGCTTATGAAAAACTCAAAGGGCTTTAACCACTTTAACAGAAAAGCATGACAAAAGTTGTTCAAGATGATACTTAGAATGGTAATTATAAATTACATAAAGTAACACGTGATAAAGACCTTAGATTTTTTGCATTATTGAATATACAAATATAAAAAGTCTGCTTGGGGAGTGATCATTGTTCAAGATGATACTTAGAATGATAATTATAAATTACATAAAGTGACACCTGATAAAGACCTTAGATTTTTTGCTTTATTGAATATACAAATATAAAAAGTCCGTATGTATGTATTTTGTTTTATTCACCTGAATCCCAACATCCTGCATATAACTGTTGCATCATTATTGTCCCATAGATCATCACATATTGTTCCCCATGAATTATTATAGAAAATCTCTACTCTTCCTTCCATGGGTGATACGCCTCCGACCAGTCGGACAGGTGGGTTTTGAATTGTACCTTAAGGAAAGATTAAGATGAAATGTACCTAGAGGATTGATTTCTTCCAGAGATACAGAGATATGCAGTAAACTGGTCTTCATGGATTATACATTATGTTAAAAAAAAACATTTACTCATGACACTCCATTCTGATGTACAGATGTTTTTGCTCAAAAAGATAATGCGAACACTCTCGGATCAATTTAACCAATGTTATGAAATGAGAAAAATTCCCCAGAAGAATCAGAATATAAAATATCATAAAGGAGGAAAGTGAAAAGAGTAAAGGAGAATTTTTAGTCATTTCATTAATATATATTATATCCAACATTTCTCTTATGTTATAGACTATTCAAATTTTGAAACGCAATACCTCGTTAGTTGTCTCCGAAAACGTTTATTCAGAAGTGGAATGTATGCAATAAAAGAAAAAGCACTAGTTACAGTTCAACACGACATTTCTGCAACACAGGTATACATTTTATTCATACCAGACAAGAATCATACAATTTAGCTGCAACAATGGTGTAAAGATATCAAATATCACGTTGCATAAACACATTATTGTCACTCCCGGATTATCATACAGAATTTAAATATATCTACAGTTTGAAAGTAAAGCTCGTGGTAGTGGTATCATCATCAACAACTATTTTTAAGGCATAACAAATCCATGTAAATAATTCTTACAGGTCAGAGTTCAGAATTCTCTAATTAAGCGAACTTGTAAATTACTAATTAAAATGGAACATGAAATATGTTCACATTATGAAAAATCAAGAATCACTATGCGTTTGGATAGAATCAAATGCTCCCCGTGTTTTATGTGATATGTGCGTATGTATATATCTATGCAATTCTGTATCTACGTACGTAGGTAGGCATGTATCCATGTGTCAATGAATGTATGTTGCCGTGTGTCTCAGCTAGCGAGTGAAGTCCATTGGACTTATACGTACCACAACGCACGCCTGCAGTTTTGGATTTGACACAGTTATGAGTTCCCCATCCTCCGTGTGCGCAGTTGTGTACAGAGGTTTCAAATCCACTACATACGACATCGTCCAGAACAATGGTAAGATTTGGATTTTGTCCAAATCTGGAGCAACATACGGCAGTTGATCCAGTTGTGCTGGTTAATGTAAAGGTTATATATTATAACATGAAGGAAAGGTTTTCCTGTTAAACATTGTTTATAAAGGAAAAAGTAATAAGACATGGCATATATATCTAGTTAATGGGATTATATGATTTATATACAAATGAACGTACATCACGTCATGATTCTTCTGTCCAATTTCAAAGCGATTGAATAGCAATTACGTTGGAGAAACATTGAGTACATTTCAGAGATGTGCTGATGATAAGTGATATATGAAGGAAACTGGTTTAAAGCTAACACATCGGCTGCATAGATTAAGGACCAAATGTGATGAACTGTTAATGGAATTGGATACATAACTGTTAGTTTCAATGGGCATAAGGAATAATGTATAAGTTCACACGAGGTACATCAGCGACTCAAATTGAAGTCGATGATGCAATAACGTTCCATGGCAATTATGAGACGATCTGCTTTAATTTTATTGCCAATTCTAGTACCTAAGCCATGAGAGGAAATGGTTGCTCCAGAAAACATGTCGCTTCAAGGCAGGGCAAAAACTGCGCATTATGAAAATTGGATCTCTAATAGTAAATGGCCTGAGAAAAACATGTATTATGGCTTACACTATAAAATTTTTGCTTTTGTATCGAAAGTACCTTTCATGTACTCACCTATATCCCAACATTCTGCAGACAACTGTAGCATCATTATTATCCCATAGGTCATCACATATTGTGCCCCATGAATTATTATAGAAGATCTCTACTCTTCCCTCGATTTGGGTTAAGCCTCCGACCAGACGAATCGGTGGGTTTTGTATTGTACCTTAAAGAGAGCTTGATATGAAAATTACCTAGAACTATATTCATCTAGATTCAAGAGATAAACAGTAAACTGTCGTTATGGACTATACTATGAAAATAAAAAAAGTCTTTTCAAGTGACATTTTTTTGCACTGATGCTCGTAATGATAAAGATAATTTAAACACTAACCGATAATATACCCATTGGCAAGAAATAAGAATTTAATTCGCAAATGGCAAAATAAAACATACATTTTTGTAACCGTTTAAGAGGAGAGCAAGTAAGATAAATTAAGAAGGATTCGGAATTATTTCAATGATATGGAACAGGAAACAAGCAATAGAGTTAGCGTAAATAGAAGTAGATAAGTAGATGTAGCTTTTGATTTAAGAAATTTATTTAAAATTGTTTACATTCCTAGCGTCTCCTCAGACAAATACTGCATTGAAAGCCGCATATGTAAGTTAAAGGATAAAAATCATCATGCTCATATCCAGTCTGTATTAAAGGAAACAAGCTACTGATTTATGTCTTATGAAAGAATCTGTTTTGCATTTCTGAATAGGTAATAAATCTTTGCTAGGATATTTGTAGGCGATGTTCTTTGGGTTTATCGTGGTAAATGCAGACATAAGACATTCAATTATTTTGTACATCATATCATAAATTATTCCATTTCTCTCTTAATTTCTCTTGACTTTCTGTTATTTCTACACGATTGCATTTTCCCCTTAATTATTGCACTCACACGTCTTTGTTTTCATTTATAATGTCATGTAATATTTCATTAAAACTGGGCTTCAATAGCTGATTTCCTCCAAAACTCATTTCCAATTGTTCAACTGTGTAAAAGATCTTTTTCTTCTTAATTTTGCGCACAAAAAGGAACTATGTTCATCTAGGGAAACGCATGGAGCCTTGGGCTTTCAGACTGATAGCAATTGATTATCAGTTAAGTAAGCAAAATTTAAAATTATGCAACATCCTGTGTCCACATCAGACTTAGTGACAATATTCAATTCCGAATTAAATACCCCGTAAAGGAGTGTTAAGTTACAACAGTGGATTACTAGTATGATTGCACAACAAAAAAGCAAGGACAAGACCACGTGTAAATAAAAGATTTAGTATTCACCAGTCGGTTAATTAATTCCTTAGGAGAATATGTATATCCAGTTCAAAGCTCCCTTTGTCGGTTTGAATGTATAAGACAGTGTTTTCATTTATTTTTGTAATGAACACATGCCTTCCATAAATAGGCATACAATTTTATACTTGTTACTATTCAGTTATGTAGATAATTTTAAGATCCAGTAAAATCAAATGTGCCTAAAGGCATGTATGTGTGTCTCCAAGTGTCCATGACTGCATACTGCTGTGTCTGTCAGCTATAATTTTGAGTGGGTTTTACTTTCACATACCACAACGCACACCAGCAACTTTGGGGTGGGCACAGTTGTGAGTTCCCCATCCTCTGTGAGCGCAATTGTGTAGAGACGTTTCAGATCCAGTACATCCCATATCGTCCAGAACAATGCTCAGATTCGGATTTTGTCCATATCGGGCGCAGCAGACTCCAGTTGATCCAGTAGTACTTTTATATGAAATGGATATTTATTATTCTGGGAAAGAGAGCATTCCAAATAAAGCTTCTATTTTGTTGCACACAGTACAACGTCAATTCCATGTTACTTCCACTCAATTTGATAATGTGATTTATACACACATGGCAGTCCATCATCTCACAGATTCATATTGCTTGAGTAGGTATGTATAATAATCAGAACTCAAAGATAATTGGCACATACATTATTGAATTTTATTTCTATTTAGGCATATATGATCGAAAAATTACTTGTCACAACTGATTACAGAAAGCAGCAAATAACATGACTACATATAGTGAATGTGCCTTCCAAGCATATATGTCAAAATATAGTATCTAATTCAAATGTGAACTGGATTGTGTTTAAACCATCCCACAAACAAAGCAGACCAAAATGTATTTAGTATTATAAACATATCATTCAAATAAATTGTCATGCGAAAAACATGCGATATTTGTTGTTCTTCTGAATGTACTTAAATCACAAATTCCTCCATAATCGATCATGTTAAATTTGTAACTAAAAGAAGTCAGACTAATTGTATTGTCTTTTCATTTACTCACCTATAACCCAACATCCTGCAAACAACTGTGGCATCATTATTATCCCATAAGTCATCACATATCGTGCCCCAAGAGTTATTATAAAAAATCTCTACTCTTCCTTCCGTGGGAGTTAGACCTCCAGCCAGTCTAACAGGCGGGTTTTGAATTGTTCCTTAACGAAGAAATGAAGATGAAATATACTTAAAACCATAATTCAGACAGAGAAAAAGAGTCTCAGGGTAAATTAATCGTCATGGACTATACACTACGATAATATGATTATCTCAAAGCGCACATGTTTGAAGGACATATCTTCTTGCTGAACAAAAACGATTATAAACTAATTCCGATGAATGCAACCGTTACCATAAAAATCATCATTCTATTCCGAGAGTGAAAGGACGTAAAGAGAAAGAAGATATATTTTTTTTTGTATTGAGCATGATGGTGAGAAATAAGGGTTAAGGAGAATGGAAAGAAATTTTATTGTTCAACACATCTCTTCATGTCTTGAAATAGTAATTAAATGTAATCTGAATCACGATTATGAATCTGCAGTTTTAAACTTATAAGTTGAGATCCTGAACAGAAAATTCATAGGATTGTCAGATACGTCTTTTCAGCAGCACATATTTATGTTTTAATTTGACCAGAAACAACATAAAAGAGCTAAATTAAGTCAGTATCATATTGATTATCAGACAAAAAGACTAACAAAAGCGCAATATCTATCATTTAAACGTAAACCTCACGGTACTGTTATATTTTTCCACAACTACTCAAGCTAACAATAAATCATTTAACTCCGGTTTAAATAATGAAATATAGTTTTCAACTATGAAATTCGTGGTCGGTTTTACATTTTAAATCATTGTTTAAATACGTATTAACAGGTTAATTATTTGAAATTTATAAATTCTCGTATGTATGTAAGAATCATTGTGAGGAACAAATATCAATAAGGAAAGGATTCGATATAATTGATTCATTCCATGCATTCTGTAGATTTATTTCCTGACAAAATGGATTGATTGCATAACATGAAAACAAATTATCATCTGCATCGACATGTATGTGCCGGAGCATTATCAAGCAATTCGACTCTAAGTTATATGTCGATAAGTTATACAGGTCGTTTGTAAGTTGTTGTGACATACAGGGTAGATAATGATTATAATACGATTGACGACAGATCACACTCATCGCAAATTAAATTATGTCTAAAGGAACTAACTAGAATTGTACATGAAGAGAAGATAAGCCCACGAATATGTGTACTCCCGAAATCATATTCTCATCAGTATTTTCATATAATAATACTGACGAGATTGAAAGCAAGATTGGAGTTGTTAAACAATAAAATCACAACCAGGTATCTCATCTATTAAGAAATTATAACATTGTTTACGTTCGTAGATTCTATACAGGAATATATTTTATGTAGAACATATAAATGAACTGAAAATAAAAAATCAAAATCAAGTCCACACGCAGCAAGTTTCTATGAAATATATGCTGCTACTTCCTGTAGAAGAAGCAACGGCTTTCCTCAGACTGGTACCTCACTCTTAAATAGCTTGTATTTAATGAGCTTATAATAAGTGTAAAGCATATATTTTATCATGATAGTTGCAAAAAGAATATATTACAATACTATCTACATCTTATCTTCAAATGTTTCTCTTCCTCTCCTACTGTAATTGATTTTGTGTTGTTTTACACCTTAGCATTTTCAATAAATAAACCTTATCAATTTATTTACATTGCATAGTGTACTTTATCACGGCTACGAACTCGACATTGAGGCAGATTCGCATATTTCATACAATTGTTTTATTTGAGGCTAACAGAAAACTAAAATTGTATAATTACGTATCTCAGTAGGCAATGTTAATATTGCAACTAATTCCAGATCGACTAGACCGTACATCCAAAATATATTGGAATTGGAAATATTATGTATCTCTTTAGCTTCCACTAAAGGAAAATTATTATTAAAATCTAATAATCAATCTAAAATGACAAACCAATAACACACAATATAAATATTTCTGATGCATAAAACACAGAAGAGGCGTAAGCAGCACAGAACATAAATTAATCAGAATATTCATGAGTATATATTTACATTAACTTAAAATAGTTTGACAAAATGTTCACTGACATTTATTCCTTGTTACCTATTATGGTCTGTAATGCTTCTTGAAACTTAAGCTCTCTAAACTATTATTTTCTCCCAAGCTTATTCCCTATTGTTGAAATGTCTAAACAACTTTCCACACCTTAATATTCAACCCTAGAAATGATGCATAAATAGCCAAGAAACTACATAGAGCGTTAGTCCGATAGCTATTTAGCCACAATAACGTTAGCAAAATTGGACATACTGACATATCGATGCACATATTTGGCTTAGCTACAGCATAATGGGGCTTTATTTATAGGTATGGGGATGTATGTGCGATTCATATAACATACAATTTCCAGTTACACAATGTCCAATTAGAACAGTACATACATAATATGATCACACAACGAGAAAGCAAGGACATGGTTATGCGCATGGAAAGATGCATCCTCGTATACATGTATATATGCGAGTATGATGATGCAAGTCTCAACTAGACTTTAAAGTATTTTGTACTAATACGCACCACATCGGACACCAGCAGCTTTGGAATGGACACAATTGTGAGTTCCCCATCCTCTGTGTGCGCAGATATGAAGAGAACTTTCAGATCCAATACATACTACATCGTCCAGAAAAATGCTCAGATTAGTATTTTGTCCGTATCTAGCGCAGCACACTGCAGTTGATCCGGTAGTACTGGTTAATGAAACAGTAATTAATTATTCTAGTAAAGCGAACGTTCCCAATGAAGCATCTTTTAATAAGAAGATAGTTATCAGTCAATACCATATCACTTCCAATGATTTGAATTATATCATTTTTACAAGCTTGCAATAATGCCATACCTCTTCTGTCCAGTTTCAAAATGGCTTAGTAGCGTTTGTGTAGGAGTAACGATAAAATGATTTTCACTCATATATCGATTACAATTATTAAGCAAAGAAAGACTTTAAAATCCACACTTCGGCTCAAATATTTAAGAGATACAGGTCAGAACATATTTCAGAAATTCATTGGGGTTTGAAACAGCTGACATGCAACACAGGACAAAAACTGTTGAAGGTCATAGTTAGAACCCTTATAGATTGTGGCATGATAAAGACTTACTAAGTCTTGCTCAACTGAATATACTACATTCACAATATTGCTGTATAGGTCGATCAATTCACCTTCATGATTCAAAGACATTTGATTTATTTATTGTTGTTGTTGTTTGATTTCCTCACCTATATTCCAACATCCGGCAGATAACTGTTGCATCATTATTATCCCATAGGTCATCACATATCGTGCCCCATGAATTATTATAGTAAATCTCTACCCTTCCTTCCGTGTTGGTTAGACCTCCAACCAGTCGAACCGGAGGGTTTAGAATCGTACCTTAATAAAATATCAAGATGGAATGTACGTAAAACCATATTTATTGTAGAGAAAAAGAGATATACAGTAAATTCGTCATCGTTGTTTATACTTTGTGCAAAAATGTTTCCGTCAAGACATCTTAAATTTATATACAGATGTAATTGTTCAAGATAACAATGTCAGCTCTGCCACATAATGCAAACATTGCTCTGAAGCACGATTAAAATCCCAGAGAAGAGAACGTAAGAAAGAACAAACAATTCAATCATCATTGAATATATTATCGAGAACCAAGAATTATGGAGGATGGAAAGATTATTCATTGATATGGTTTCTGTCCATCATTATTTTTATATCTTAAAATAGAAATAAAAAATATGAAACCAGATGCGTCTGCAAATATGTTAATTTATACTTTTGCAAACATTAATTAACATAATTAACACCTTACTGAATAATATTTCCTTTCCTCGGCACGAGTCGCTGAAGCACACGATATTAACATATCAAGCATTACATTAGATTAATTTCACCTACTGATTATCAGACAAACATAATCGAGCAAAATTGCAAATCTCTCTACAATTTAAAAGTAAACCTCCCGGTTCTATTATACAATCATCCACAATTACTCTTGAAGGAAAAGCGTTCACTTAATTCAGTGCTTCTTAGTTTAATCTAGCTTTATGAATTCACCATACCTTAACCCAACATAGAGGCAGATTTGTAATAATTCACTTTGACATTGAATTTCAACTCTTAAAATGATCATTTTTCCTTATATCGCTATTCAGGTACAAATTAACCAGACAATCAGTTAGAATTAATAAATGTTGGATATAAGAATGTTTTGGAGGTAAATGCCATTTCCTAAATTAAAATGGGACATATATCACGAAATTGATTAATACAATGCATTGTGCCAAGGCATTATTAATGTATTCGTCTCCAAATTACCGGTCCAGAATTTATAAAGGCCGTTTGTTGGTTCTTCTGACACTTAGAATCAATTCGAATTTTATTACGACTGACCATATCAGCCAATCATCCCTCATCAAATGCTCAGATATGATGGGACCAGTTAGAATCGTTTTTGAAAATATTCGCTCAAACAGAAGCCCACGAATAAGCATAAGCGAAGGTCCGCATACCTATCAACTTCTACACAAATGCGTTGAGAGGAGAGGCAAAATATTAGAGATTATTGGAATGAAAATATATAAACAGACCTAAAATTACTGCTAAGCTTGTAATCAATGAAGAAAGTGTAAAATTGTTTACATTTTTGTATCCTCTACAGGCTTAAGGCGCATTCATCCAGAAAAAAAGATGAAAACAAATAAGCCCACATTAAGCAAGTCTTTTTTTTTAAAAGAGAAATAAGCAGGTAATTACTGTTATATGGAAGAAATAGCCGTGCGTTCTTCACTGGCTACTCAATTTGTCTGAGCAATTGTGTGCGATGTGCTCAGGATAAATTAAAAACGTTCGTTTTAGCATGGTAATTGCAGAACGGAAATATTATAATACTTTGTACATTGTCTCGTAGAATATTCCCTTACCGATCCTATTCACATTCGTTATGTGTTGCTTCTACGCATTATCATTCTCCAGAAATAAGCTTTATCAATATATATGTGGTCATTGCCTCGACTGAAAGCAGCTTCACACAAAAAACAAAAGTATTTTCAACGACGGAACTTAAAGTATATCATTACTTATATTATTATGAAATATAAATGCTACTACTCATATTATATCACTTAGACCTGCACTTCGACGAATGTTGGAGTATGAAAACGTTAAGTAAGCATATGACCTCTCTTGGATTAATAGTATTATTACGATGTGCAAAGTCAAATTCAAAAGACAAACATATAATACACATAAAAAACACTATTGAGCCATACGAACCAGAAGAGGGATATGCAAAATGATATAAAATATATGAATTAGATAACATAATTATGACCCCGTCCTGTAAATTAATAGTACTGACAAGTATTTTTGTTACTACTTCTGATCATTAATATTTCATGAAATTATGAGTCGATTTAACTAATTTCGGTCAATGCTCCTTTTCAGTTGGGAATGTGCAAACGACTTTCTTCACCTTATTAATTTATATATTGGACATTGGACGGTGTCCATCTTAGGAAATATGTAGAGCATTTAGATTGATAAGTATTGAGCAAGGAATATTTACCATTCTGCAAACTCCTGTGAGCATATATCTCTAAGCCACAAGGAGCTAAATTTTGATCTCACAAAGAGGAAAAATTCACAAATACACATGTCCTCTATCATGGCTCACAAAGTTCTATATCTGTTAGTATTCAAACTTTTATACTGTTTATGTTTTGTTGTTTATTGTTATGTTTTATCGCACGCCTCGTGTTTTGCATCAATATTTCACTGAACAAAACTTTAGTACAGTATGTTGTCAGTAAGTGATGATTAGTTTATCAAACAACCATATCCGATCATTTTCAGTAGAGAAGTTGATATATTATTACTTTTAGTTTATGTTTAAAAAGAACACAATAGTTTAGAACCATACGTGAATGTTGGGACGTATATCTCTCTC
>QKMX01159291.1:0-17435 GCA_003401595.1 Venustaconcha ellipsiformis
TATATATATATGTATGTATGTAGTATATGTATGTATGTATATATGGTGTGACGTAAAATACATTAAGGTATAAATAATAATAACTTATTATTTTATTAGGTCCTTTTTAATATGTATTTGTGAATAAAAAATAGTTTATCATGATAATATAATGATAAATTTCCATGTGTGTCATTATTTCAGAGTTTAGCTTATATATTTATTTGTACTTTTCTTCAGGTGGCAGAAAGTTGTTGTAGAGTTTTAACGCCATTTCTCAGGACAATAGAGACTAAACATGGTAGTCAGTATGATTGGTGGAGGAAGAATCCTGAATATACTACTGAGGACATCGCTGAAAATATGTTCTACATGAATCCAAATGAGGACGTTGCATAATTGAATTTTAATGATACAGCGTTAAGAATTATTGCCAAAAATTTTATATTATTTCGTGAGATTCTGAAATATATACAAAATATTAAGGTGTAACATTCTCTTGTTTTGATTCGGAATGTCTACAGAATCGATGGATTCTAAGGTTCAACCGTTCAGTGAAGATGATGGGAAGATGGGGACAATAAACTGGTATCCCCGTTTATGGATAACACGTTTGCTTTCGTTACCGAATATTAATAAATAGCTATACATCTAGTGAATTATATTTATATCATTGGTCATAAAAAACCGCCAATCCAAAGTTGACTGATGACATTGTCGCAACTTAATAAACTCTTTAGGTCCCAAACCTATGACTTAAACAGAAGACATTTCACATCTAAATTGTAATTAAATCCAGATTAGTTTGCACGAATATGTATTTGCTACTCGCATACTTCTCCCATACGTTTCCTTCAAAGCATTATCCCGGTCATGGAAAAAAACACTTCGTATCAGAAAGTTACTTTGTGTGAAGGACTCTCCATATTACCTGAGGAAACTGTCAAAGTGAAGAGAATACAAGCTAGAATGTCAGGAATGAAGTTGTAACGATTTGTGTGAACATTTGTAAAGAAATATGTATGACAACGTACTAATCAATCACAACTGAAGTTGGTTAAGCAGTATGGATGAGACAAATTTGATAGGAAATGAGTATGTATTTTACTGCATTGTGGACTTGAAACATGTACAGCTTGAATTATCTGATATTATGCTGGAGGTGGGGCGGGGTGACAGAGAGTGTGTACGTCTTTGCATTTGTACAAAGAAATTCGGTCTTTATTCTAGTTTATGCAGGATAGAACAATTACATGACTACATGAGCATATACTGTTTTATATTAAACGATGATTTCTGGTTCTGCTTATTTGGCATTTTATTTTTGTTTTTTAACTTATTTACATATTCTAGATAGCAAATGACTGAAATCACTGTCTTTCATCCGATCTAACCTTTGTTGGTGTTAAACTACCTAGTTGTTTGTGCAGACAAAATTGCATCCTGTGTTCATTTCTAAGCCCTCAAGACTAGTTACATCGTCATTATTCAAAGGACTGAAAATATCTGAAAGTATTGACGCAATTGTTGGTGTGATGACACTGACTATCTGAGTTTTAATGAAAGGTTGACAATGTAAAGAATTGTTCGGTTAATCAAAAGCAAAGCTTTATTTTGTTTGGAAGAGCTGCTGCAATTGATATTTTGGATTACTCTTATATATACAATTTCAGGAAAAGAAATTATGTGTATTGACAAGTACTAGGGTTATGTGTAAAACTAGTATCAAAATGTATACTGTGGAATATAATTTAAAGTTGAATTACAAATATATTTCTAGAAAGGTCAAACTGATCTACACATAAACGTACTATCTCTACATTTTGCCCACGTAAGCAGTGGCGATGTGTAAATGAATAGTATTAGGATTGAATGCTCATTTATTTCTTCTATCATGTTCTCATTATAAGAATAATTGCTTCTTAATCCAAATTACAAGGCTGTTGAAGAAGCAGCATTTAAGCTTTCATGTTTCTTTGAATTATGGATTTTTCAGTTTTACTGCATACATACGAATGGTGAGGATCATCGAGTGTATTATATTTCCAAATTAAACAAGCAACAAAGAAATTGTTCACAATTTGAGAATGAATGTCTGGCTGTGAATTTGAAACATTATGGGGTGTGTAAGTTCAGCTTCGTTTCCGATAATTGTATTTAGTTATAAACACCTTACATTGATTAACGAAATGAAATACAACAATCAAGGCCTATTAAGCTGGCATCTGATAATGCATGAATGCACAATTTGCCTTACACTCATCAAAGGAGAATATAATCTTATTGCAGATGCACTTACTGTGTATAAAAAATTGCTTCATGTATTTTTGTGTCACTCAGATCATCATCTAATGCAACTTTAATTATAATCATATTTTACTAATTTTGTTCCTGATTATATAATTATTTGTTGAATTTTAGAAACTTTGTTTTCTCTTCTTCCTCTTACTTCTTTTAAGAGCATCTGCTTATATGTAGTTGGTAGGTATTTTTTTCGAAACTCACATATATAACTGATTCAAGGTTTTGTTTCTTTTGAAGCATTGACAAAGATATAAAATATATTTGATCAATTGTTTGTATATCATAAAAACAGAATACATAAAACAATAGCAAATAAGATGAATATTACAATCTGATTTGGTAGTCATTTTAGTAAACAGCAAGCTTTAATATTTGCTACTGCTTTTTCTTAAAAATACAGCCAGAGCAAAATACCTATGATATACAATAATCCCCATAAACACCCCTATGAAATCAAGCAAATCAGTTATGAACTTGAACGCAAAATCAAATCAATAACGAGGAAAGAATGAAAGATTGACATAACGGAACAGGAAGAAACGATGAGTTCTGCCACTGAAATAAAAAACTTATTACACTACTAACATGTATCAGCCGTCAATCAGTAATATATTGGGATGGATGCTGCAGGTTCGGACGTATTTTTGGACACACACAACCACAACGATCTGATTATTTATCGAATGAACGTAAGTTTGTAAACTTTCCAGATTATTAAGGACTCACTGAATGGGTAGTACTAGAATTCCGTCCCATGAATGAGGCAGCAAATACGGATGTACTATAGTGTGCCTATTTTGGAAGATACTCGTCTCAATGCGATAGCTCAAGAACATAAACAAATGTGCATTGCGATCTACAGAAGTTATACCCAAATGATGATTTTAATCCAAAATTATCATTGAGAGATGGTGAAATACGACGCTGAAGATTTATTAATAACGATTTTCGGACTGATCGATTTGAGGTTAAAATGAGAAAATTATTTCAGGAGCATCTACTGAGCCGAAGTATATTCTGTCAAACTAACAGGGATGGATATCGAATAAATGTATAGGAACTTCAGTATCATAATTGACTAATATATCCCGACGATTAATTCAGCATGGAGGGCGATCACCCACCCAATAAATATTCTCAAACTCGAGAACAATCCAGAAGGCGGAGGTCGTCATAAGTATTATAATTAATATTAATATTAGTCAACGAGTGAATTCATGATCCTCTTCATTCTATTTGAAGTAGTTACAACCACAAAAATGATTTATCATTGATAATCTTTATCATCAATGATTGTATCATTGGTGATTAAATCATCCATTATATAATTATATTTTCCTCAATCGACAATATTAGTGCGCAACAATATTTTCTGTTTTTTTATTGAGATAGTCATCTTCGTTGATCAAAATACTAAGTTAGGATTGGTGACAGGTGCTGATATGCAGTATTATGAGTCGCTTACCCTGTGACTATCGTTGTTTTCTCGCTCTTTACGTTTAACGATCATAATAGTAAAGCCTTTCAATCGAGGCGAACTGGTATTTTAAACTGCTTAACTCAAAGGGTTACACAACATTTTATGTGCTCACGACAAAATTTCGACGATTGATTAGTTCGTGCTACCGTCTGGCTAACTTTATTGTTGTGAATCTCTTCATGCGCAGAAAAAAGTAAGTACCGCTAAAATACAAAAAGTCACAAATGACGTTGACAAATTACTGAAGAAATGTTTTAGAATCTCATGTGTCCATTCTCACTTTTACCGTCAAACATATTCATGGCGAACAACACGATGGAGCTTTACTGATATAAAGAACATTCACGTATGTAATTTGTATTGATATGGGAGTTTGTTGTCATTCTAGTGTTCATGGCAAGGGTGAGATCGAGCAGTTTTTCTCACAGTTTGGTCATTTGACGCGCGAAAGGACCATATATGCAATAAACGATTCGCTTCAGGTATATACCATTGACTTTAAATGATTTGCTGAGGTCGAAAAATTAGAGGCGGACACAATATTTATCCTGATATTTAGGCTTTGATTGGTCGTCATTTAAGCCCGAAAATATATCCACTAAGACTAGTGCACGCAAAATAAACACAGTTTTGCTCTAATAGCACTATTGAGATTGATGCTTTATAAGGGTATATTGCCATCGCTGACACCGAGTGAAACAATTATTTCATATAGGCCACAAGATACGGTATATCGTTTGCAAAACATATGGGCCGAAATAAAATCGTTGGCAAATTTACAAATTGAACCTCATCTGATAATAAGAGATGTTGCACTAGGTTAATCATTGACGAAATAGAACTTGATTTTATATATGCTGATATTAGCCACCAGGGAGCGTGCAAACCTACCAGATGAAACTGCGATTGGTACTATTATCAATTACTATGATTGTGGTTGCCGCAGTTTACTCACCTTGCATAATTAAATTTTTTATATATGATCAACTGGTTTCCAGATTACTCCGTAAGAGATGCGAGATACTGATGGTAATGATACATGGGGTCAATGAAGAACAGCAAATGGGCAAGTGAGTAATTATTCTGAATTTGCAGATTGTAAATATCATCCCGTCTATTGCATATATTACCACAACTGTCATCTAAACCATTGGTTCATGCTCCCATTGCACGACCTAAAAGGGTTTATCTTATTGGTCCTCGCGGTTTTGGTAAAACAACACTCGCATTAGAAGTGATTATATGGATCCCTGGATTTCCCATTAATATGGTAGTGCTAACCCAAACTCACCAACTTACCATAGTTTTAAAAGAGAAGAAGGCTGATGCCAGTGTTTTACGCAGCTTCTTTCGACGACGTGATGCAGCGTGGACTCCACTGAGAATGGCTAATAAACATTCTTATATCTGGGGTGAAATACGTATTGTATCTAAAAATAATTTGAAAACGCTTTTTCTCCACTGATTATCAACAAAATTAATATCGATTATCATATACCGCGATTATGGTCAACCTAAACCATTCACGGGAGAATAGCCACACGACTGGATAGAAACATATGCCGACCTTAACGAGGATAAGTTAGAAGACCACATGGCCGTGGACGAATCAATAAAAGCGCAAAAAGTAATGACACTTGCACCCAACAGGATTCAAAGTGAGATAATGCGCAGTATAATTCCAGAAAATACATGATGATTTCTGGAACTTATTCCGTCGAACAGCTATTGCGCTGATTAATTACTGAATCCGTTGTGGTGGTAATTGTGCAATTTCATTAAGTCCTTGTAATTGTCTAAGGTCAAATCCACGTAGAGGAGCCGCCAAATCTACTTGTAGATCTTACTACAGGATCAGGTGCTTCATTTTGCCACCCTCAAGTTCATCAGGGCCATATAAATACTTGAATGTTTCGTTTCTGTTCAGCAATGGTCTCGTAAAATCCAGTTGCTTATCCTGTATGTGTTTCTTTGCGATTGAACGTTTTATTCACCATCATCCCTATACTCTGACAAAACGATTCTACTCTGGCATTTTCGTTACCAGTGGTCTTTACACAGGTGACTAGGGGAAAGAGATACTCTAAGATAGAACAACTCATTTTCTTCTACTATAACATAATCACATGTTATGATACTCTTTTCCATTCCTACTGACTTATTGTTAGGATACCTGTTAACATACTGTCATTAATACAGAACTCGCGTATTAAATCGTCTATATCATATTTTACACCTCGTAAATAATATTGTATATAATCAAGTACATTTTTCTAAATGATTCTTCCTATTTTATCATCATTTATTTAGTCTTCACTCGGGGCTTAATTGTCACATAATAGCATATGCGACCACGAAATTTAGCAGCATTATTTTTCTGAGCGATTTTTATCCAAGAATGTTAAGACGAATAAAAGCGTTTACTCTAATCCATAATGTTTCGTATTTTCTCGACTTCATTGTAGTAATTTTGTAATGACAAATTTTTATTGTCTAGAGGGCTGGATCGATGGAAATGAAATGTCTTCATCAGTTATGTCAAGATAAGAATTAATTTTCCATTCAAATCACGCTAGATCGACTTCTTCAAAAACCTTTTCTCGCTTATCATCACTAAGAGCACTACTTTCATTGTCAAAATGTTTGGTTATCTTTAGAGATCTGCCAACAATAATCGGATCAAATTCTGGGTCTTTTTATCCTTATCACTGGCAAATTGCGTTTAAGTATACTTTTATCAATAACTCCGCAAACTGTGTCATGATAATGATATTAACTAGTGTTTACTTGTCATGGTGGTACATGCCGAGGTAATTAAAAAATTCGAGATTGAACCAACTGTTATATAACTTCTTGTTTCCCATTATCCTATATTACTCTAGTTTGTTGGGAAGATTATAGCTATCGCTCATTCGTGTTTCCTCCTGCACTATTCGTAATTTTGAACAGACCTGATCGCATTATCAAATATATATTTTAAAACGAAGCTCAAGCAATAATTTCAAACAGAATTTTGACTTGATTTTGTTCTTGACAATCATCAGGATGACAGTACCTGCTTATAATATTAACGTTTCCGATTGCTTTATTTCATTTCTGGTCCTCGCATATGCATAACACGAAACAATCTGCTTTTCTTCTGACTAAAAAGAGTTTACAATTGGAGGTTTATCATTTTTTGTAGTATGTATCGTCCGTTCCGCCAGAGATTCATCCCCAACATCCTTTTTTGGGGGGTGCGTTAAAACTATATCATAAAATTCTTTCACAACAGTTATAATTGGTAATTCTAACATTAATTTATTTCATCAGATTTAATTTGATCATCGAGTGTGTATATTGAAATGCTGTCAGTCTTGTAAACGGATATTCAGTAGCAACAACATAAACTAGAAAATGCAAGTACTTGTTAATAGTTTTCTCTTTCGGGATTGTAAAATATTGTGTTGCTGAGTTATACGCTTTTTACGTACTATGCAATGTTGTCCAGTTGATATCGTTTGATCCTTGAAACCGTCAATTATAAATTCGACCAACACTAGAGTTCAATCGACCACAAAAATGCAATTGCCAAGTAGCAACTGCAGTGGGACATTTAATTGTAATCCAAAAGTGTTTAACCTTTACGTGTGGTCCATTCTTGTCTGTTGTGATGAGGATAGTTTACAAAGTAATGTGTTGATGCGCTAACCTGAAACTCAACTCGATTTTCATTTGCCTTAACAATTGTCGGAATCCACCTAACAGACTATCAACATACGCTTTATTTGTTTGATGATTAGGATTAACTGAAACATATGTTGTTGTTAATTAGTTCTTCTCATGTTTATGTTGCCTGACATGTGTTCATCTGATCATTCAAAATATATAAGGTCTTTTAACTGAGGATATCTAGTAGCACCAGCTTCGATAGCTGGTGGTGAGGTTGTTGGTAATCCAGTTATTTTGAGTTATTGCCTTTTGTCAGCTTACCCGTCATTGTGTTGCCGGAGTTATCGTGCTTGTTGTCATCTAGAGATTTTACTTGTGCATAACTTACAGCTTGTGTTCTATCAACATTTCCAGGCCGATATTTAGTTTGCAAAACATAATTGTTTCTCGACAACTTGATAATAACTGGAACTGTTCGAACGTGTTTGTCAAGCGTGTTTCACTCCACATACTTTAACTCTAATAACTTTAATTCAAGTTCGATGGTGGGTACACGGTCTCCAAATTTATAAATATTTTCGCGACATATATAAAATACGGCTTAAAGTTCCACTTGTCAGTAACAGTTTATTATCGTTAATAAATTTTTGTTGCGCAAAACTAACAGCTTTTGTACTAGCAACATGTATATGCGAATAATTTGTTTCTAAACCTAGTACTCGTTGATTTGACAGGTTTTATATCATTGTATCGCCACATTTTTAGCTTGCCTGCTAAATCAACATTGCCGTTTGTTATTTTACGTACAACCGACTTATATCACAAAGTTGTTCCGAATTTTGTATAATATCTCATTATCTGTTTATTTTGTCTGAAAATGTTTATCAACTTAATTTATAATATATTGATATTAAATTTTGATACAGATAGACTGGTGCAAAATAAACACAACAACAAATTCACATATTGGCATTATTTTATTGCTGGGAGAAATGGATCAAGGAAAACAAATGTACTGATGAATTTACTGTTGGGCAAATCTTTTAACTATGAGCGAGTTTACATTTATACAATCAATCCACAACAAGATAAGTATGAGCTACTTAAGAAATATAATAACAAACGTCGTGATAATCTTGAGGCTGGTGAAGAATGTTTATCATCCGACAACCAGAAGAGCTTGTCCAAGTTAATCAACTTGATTCAGATGAACATAAGATATCTCTATTTAAAGAAATATCATTAACAATTAAGAAATGAATGAAATAAGATAATATGTTTCACTGTCATGTAATAAAAACTGTAATTATGCTTATGTCGCTCGAAGATTTTATAACGTTGACATGTTTTCTCGGCTAAATACTGGTTGTTTTTTATTTTATTTCCAAGACTGGGCAATGTTGAAGTTAGAAATATTGCAAACGAGCAATGTGGCGACGTTAGAAAAGATACTTTTAATGAAAGAAAGATAAATATAATTGTTTTTTTTTATTTGATAAACACACACGTGATCCAGTTAAGATGTTTCGCTGTTGTATTGAAAATTATCTGCAGTTATTTTATCAAACATATTTCATATAAAAGGGATAAACAAGCAAAGTGCAGAAAACATAGATTAAGAAAACTTGCTCAATCTTAGGCAGAATTTAAGTGAAATGTTCAAGTAGGACGACATGGTCAGATAATTTCCGCAGAAGAATCAGCTAACATATTTCAGCCGCTTACTGAGGCTCTATCTGGAAAACAATCTGATACGTAACCATTATCTGAAGAACTTAATATATGTTTAACTCCACAAAATACTTTATTGTCGTCCCTATAAAATCCAAAGATTATGCTGAATAGCAGAAGTATACTAATTTCACGTGATCCTGCTGCAAGTGCCTATCTCTTAGCAAAACCATCATTGTAACGTGTATTTCTTAAGCTAAAAGTGTTGTTATCCACACATAACACCGCAAGGCCGTCTGCAGCTTCACCTGGTGGTGATATACCCAGATTATTAAAGGCAGCAGTAAGTGAATATCTCATACTGTCAGCGTTGGAGGCTGCATCTGGTGCGTCTATACCTAAAGCAGTAGTATTAACGATAAGAAAATCTCTTACAACTGTAGCATCTACAACTGCATAATCTTCGGGAGCAATACAACCTTGAGTAAAATGTTATCCAGATACTTTCACACCAAATCCAGTATCGATAACCACATCATGTTAATAGCAGTTGATCTTGGGTAATCATCCAAGAACGAAATAATACTTAGTAGAGTACTTGCAGCTTGTAGGTGACTTTAAATATATTCGACCATTTGATTAGCTAGCTGATATCTGGCACTTTTAAACAAACTCCAGCCGTTCTTTATAATATATATTTCTGCTCCAGCTGCAATTGCGACAGGGGGATTAGCTACTGTTATAATCTGTTCACATATTTCCAACATTGCCTTGTGAGAAAAATGAAATAGGTCTTCATCTCACGTATTAAATGTTCTAACGCCCGGCTAATTTTGTTCATTAGAATTTTCGTCAAGGCTTAGAGCATACTCAAATGCTGTTACTGTGGCGTCAGTGTCATAAGTCTCTGTTAAATAAAGATTATTTCTTACATACATTTGTATTAGGTTATATACAATTTTGCGCTGTTGCTTTAGATATGAATTTTTGTATAATGGCGATAAAAGTCTCTTTTTTGTTCTTATCATTGCACATTCTGTTTCGTTTGGTTCTGATATAACTTGAATATCTTTGAATAGCAGAATAAAATGATTTGTTTAGCTGGCGGAGCTGATGGACACTTAATCGTAAACAAACTTACACTGTAGATGCCACGAACAACGCAGTCTGTCACTAAAACGGCTGAATTAAATAGTGCACTTTATAAATACACACAAATAACTTATTTTCAGCAACATAAATGTATCAAATAGCGGCACTAAATACCACAGACTACACATGGAGCGTCACAACAATGTCAAGTGAGCAACTAGCGGGGCAAATGTTTTATCAACAAACGCGAAGTGATGACCATCAAAAAAACAAGGCAATATTTGATAATGCCGATGAATCTATACTAGACTCAACTCCAAACAGCATCCTGAATGAGAGATGGAATGCAATTTTGCAGATAATGCCAATAAACATATTACTCGACAGTACATATAACATATGGATGTAGTGAAGACACATCAAGATGTTACAGAAGCATCTCAGATATATGCAAAGGACTTTCGTACACTTTATCCTATTTTTTTATATTAGTAAACACAACTTTCGAGGTGTCGATTCGATAAATGATAATCAAATTACCTGGACACTTAGACTAGATTCAGCAGCACAGTTGTACGTGTATGCGTTAGTGATCAGCATAGGCAGGTCGCATTAAAATAAGACACAACGCCCAGGGCACTTTAGCAAAATTAATGCTAACCAAAAAACAAACAAATAAATAAACACGATCGCAAAAACATTTGTTTTTAATTTAATTTTCACACAAATAACTGCGATGGCAAAAAAAGTTTTTTTTTGGCCGGCAATGGCTATAATAGCCAAAACTTTAATACCCAAAATATTGCCAATACTAGCTGCATTAGGATTAGCAGCAGCGTTTGGCGCAGTATCTGGTGCAACGAAAAAGGCCCCGACAAACAGTGGAGAGAAAGAAAGACGACAACGATAAAAGAAGCGATCGCGAAAATCAAATTAAGTTTATAGGACCGCTTATGACAGGGGTAGAGGCAAGTCTATTGCTAAATCTGCTGCGATTGGCAGTGGATTTGCAATGCCTGACACTTGTCCTCGTTAAGTAACTTAGATATACTTGATAAGCTGAAAATGGTAAAATATTTCAGTGGAGCTTACTCCAAAGATGAACTTAACACTGAAGGTGTCACTGCTAGTTGCTCCTGTGTGATAAATATACAAAACGTCAACGACTGATCAGGCACACATTTGATAGCTGTCTGTTTTAACAATTTATTTGATTCATTTGGACTTCCACCTGGTGAAGCAATACAAAATATATAAAGAACCTATAATATAAATTACTCGTCTAATCCAATTCAGCCAGTTTGAACATCTGCTTGTGGATAATATCTCTTGATGTATATGAAACAAATGTCCGATCTTAAATTCAATTTTTTAAAACTTTATTTTACACTTTGATAAGCAGACTTGGCACGCCAATGTTTAGACTGCAATTCATTTTGTATATACCAGTTTATATAATGTCAGCATAGTCTTTCAAAAGCACATGTAAAACAGAAAATATTGATGAAACAGTAGAATAAACAAAAATAATAGATAATGCTGAAAAGTAATTGTGCAATCTGCGAAAAGGAAAAGTATGTTTATAAAGAAATTTGCAACGACAAAGACGTTTGGAGCTGGATGGGACAAGGTTATTTTAGTAAAGTAATAAATTATTTAAAACGAGTTCAATTGTGATATAGATCTTTGTCTGGAGCAAAATAAAATTGTTACATACTGTCAACAATGCAACAACAGAGAAATAATTTAAACAGGTGTAGACATACTTAAATTAATTTGCAAATTGGCGAAACCAAAGGACGGCTGGACATTACTAGGCCACATATATACTGGACCTTATAATCCTCTTGATAAACAACTGTGTGAAAAGATAATCCGTTGCCAAGACAAGAGACTTACAATATGGTTGATGTAATAGCAATGCGTCATGATATCTGCTACCGTGATAACGAACAAAATAAGCACAGTTGTGATAAAGCTATACGATCTTCGTGATATGAAACCTGTAAATATGCGAGAGCGTTTTGATGGAAGGTTTGTGCAGGTTTTTGTAGAGCAAAATTAATTTTTATCTCTGTAAAAATAATTATATAATGATCGTGCTTTATACCAACACAGAGATGAATAAAATATTTCCTGGATGTAAAGTTGTCGCAAACGCCATTGATGACATTTGGGCGATATATTTGTTTGATATATCAAATCATGCTCAGTTTAATGATACCAACAATATCTTTTTAATGTTGTAGATGTTTTAGCAGATACATGTTTTAGATGTACCTGTTTCAGATAAACATGAACTCCGATAACTGACAAGTTAAAACAAGTATTTTGAAGTACAGAATTAAAAACAGATTCGGGGCCGATAACGGAGCAGATTTGCTTTAAAAAATAATACATCCAAGCATTTCTTGGAACAAAGTAACATCAAAAAATATTACAAGAAATGAAGGTAAGATCGATGTCGTCGAGAGATTTAATCACACGCTATAAGTGATGATTCATAAACATTTCACAGCCAAAACACAAATACGTATATCGGCAATCTACAGAAAATTATTAGCAAGTATAATAACACAAAGCAAAAGATCAATAAAAATGTCGCCAAACATAGAAGTTAAAAATCACATATTAGCAAAGAAAAAATATCCTGTAGACATAAATTTAAAGTTGGTGATTATGTTAGAATTTCTTTGACGAAAACGACATTAGAAATGATATTTACTACAAAACGGAGTCAAGTATATGTTGCTGATACCTTTTTACTAAAAATACCTATAGGCAAAAAGATGTATTGGTTGAGCCTATAAGTGGTAGCTTTTTACGAACAAGAACTAAAAAAAAAGAGAAAAGCTAGATTTATTATTAAACAATATATTAGGAAAAAAAGCAATAAAAGTTTAGTTGAATGGCTTCGGTATGGCGAGAAAGTTAAATGCTCGGTAACAACTACGTCTATTAAATATTATTATAAGTTTGTTCATACTTCTTCAGCACATATTTACATTTGATATGCCTACACAAGAACATTTAAATGTAATTTTCATCGCCTGTCTTTGAGTTGAATATTTTAACACAAGTAAAATCGTATATTATACACCTTTGCTGACACATTACTTTTTATGTTAAGAAAAGGTATTATAAGGTGCCCAATTTTTTGCTTCTTGGCAATTCTAAAACTAAATTTTATTACTTTTTTAACGATATGATACTTAATACTAAATCGTCAAATTGTCGGTATACTGCATATTTTATCAGCCACATATACGTCATCATCTCCTTCATTATTTTTAAATAAAATTTAATCTTTGTTATAACCAACATATTTGCTTTTTGTCAGAGATGAAATTATATTGCGGTGCAAAATTATCGTCCGCGTAAAAATCATCAAGTCGTTTTATTAATTCCATACTATACTATATTTTTTATATAATTTTTTAATAATAAATAACTACAGAGATGAAATCTCCTCATATAAAATGTCATCAGACAGTTGATATATTAAATTACAGAGTACTAGCCAAGGCAGAGAGAAAATATCTGTCGGGTAATATTGCTTATACTGTTAACATTATTCTAATGCAAGCAATTCTGATAAAATGCGTCTTTTAACAGCAGGAAAAAAATATGCTTAATGATAGTGCATTTACAACACTAAAATTTGATCTTGAAGATGTGTTGATATTTGCTCATTGTCGCTTAACCAAACAGAATTCAGAAATATAATTTAATCATCATATTTGAAAATAAGTCAGTTATATGTAAATATTGAATTCCATCAGCTACATGATTAATTGATCGCGAATGAATTTTAAGATATTTTCAGCAGCTTTCAATGTCTAAATTTCATTCCTTCTCCAGTTTCAAGATTTACTGAACAATTGATCTTTTGGGATTCTTAAAATTATTACTGCCACCTGATCCACATCTATTGTTTTCTTTTATTGTTACTAGATCTACATTTTCTAGACGATTATCTGTTTTTAATTTTGATAATATGGCCAATATCTAAATTATTTAGAATAGCGCCGTTAAACGTTTTATAAATAAAGCGACGACATCGATAATTAACCTGGTTAGTCTTTGCTCCTCTAACAGTTACCATCACATATCAAGCTGTTTTGCATAAAACAAACAACATGTTTTGTATTTTTATAATTCCCTTGCTATATTCTTCATTTGAATCAAAAACGTAATGCGATGAAAATTAATTTTGCAACCGTTGTAGCGCAAGATCATCCAACTCATAAAAGTATCAACCTAATGGTGCAGTATCGTGTTATTTTATCAAAGTTGCGCGCGCTTCAAAACGATATAAGATTTCCAAACCATATATAAAGGCTAAACAACAAACTATATTACCTGAAACAAATATTTCCACAGATGCTGATGAAATATATCACGAGAAAACCTTGGATGAATTTATGACATCAAGATAGGGTTGGGTATTTGAAAAGATAATTTCGGTATTATTTCATACAATAAAATGTAACGCACGCGGTATTTTTTTATCTTGATAGTCTTCATAAAGAAAATAAAATACTGTATACATGATAAAAAAATGATAAAGAATGCTATCGTCGGGCAATTTTATCTCCAAAGTTGGAACTGTGATCGAGTTGAAAATATCTGCCGTACGAAGATGATTTAATATTAACGGAATAACATTTCCAGTAGCAGAGAATCAAATACCAAAGTTTAAAAACCAAAACGAAGTTTGAATGAATGGTTTCGAATAAGATCAAAAGAAAACATTTACACTAGGTTCATTTCAGCGACTGTTACACAAAATATAATAAATTCTTTAATTTTATAAAGGGCATTACAACTGGAGAAAAAATTTAGGGGCCTAGTTGGCAGACAATATAATAAAAATACGAATAGGAAATATTTCTGAGAAAGTTGTTTACAAGTTTTTTTTAGCAATGCAAAACTGCATTGCTAAAACTGTTTATTGCGCTAACGATAATGTTTGAAGTCCAGTAAAGTTGTACAATTGGCAATTTTAAAATCCGGTCATGTGGTTACTAAAATGTTTAATAAACGAAGTTAGTAAAATTTTTAACGGATTATCCGAAACAGCTCTAATAAAAATAACATCAAAGCAACATGATTTTGATAAGGTGGTTGATTGTCATATCTGAGAAAGTATTGCCTGAGCAAAGAGTGCGTGATCACTGTGATCTAATCGGTCAATATCGCGGAGCAGGTCATAACGATTGCAATTTAAATTTTCGTGTGCCAGATTTTTCGCGGTTACGATAGTCATATTATTGTAGATTCTTTTGGCAATAAAGAAATTAAATCTAAACTAAAATTAAAAAATATAATAAAATGGAACCCAAACAATTTTGAAAAGTATATTTTAGTCACGCTCGGCAAAGTACTGTTCATTGAAGTCGCAGTTTACGGCAGCATCATAAGATGAGCTTGTACAAGGTTGTAGCAATTTCACTAATCTAAAACGTTGCTTTGGTAAACACTACGTTTTTCTGACATAAAATTTGTCTGTTCGTGTGAGCATCTGGACGACTGGAACAGATATGAGGAAACCTCATCCTGATCAAGTTGAAGTTTACTCGCAGCTAAATAATGAAAATATTACCGACGACGAGTACAGATATGCACAAGAAATTTGGAATAAATTTAGTTGAAAAAAGCGCTTGGTGATTTATTTTTGAAGACGGATGTGTTGCAATTTGCAGATGCTTTCTAGAGTTTTCTAAACGTTATTCATAAACATTATGGACTAGACCCCTGTTGGTATTATTTTGCATCAGGTTGGTAGTGGGATGCTCTTCTAAGAACAAGCAAGATATAATTGGATCTCCTGACAGATGTTGATATGTTTAATTTTATTGAAAAAGTATCAAAGGCAGATTTAGCGTTATACAAAATATGCAGTAGCTAATGATAAATATCTGAAATACTACGATAACAATTTACCATCAAATTATACTATTATCTGGACACTGCTATTTTATATTGTTAAACAATGTCGTGCAGATTATTTTATTGGATAACTACATGTCAATTTCTTAAAGAAAATGAAAAAAATCTTCCAAAAAGATATTGGTTATTTTGTTAAAAATGATCCCGATTATCAATGATCTACATAACGATTACATATTTTACCAGTCTATGATGATTGATTATATTTTATTATCACCTGAACAATGGGCAAAGGCAACATAAGCAAATTCGATTGTTAATAAGCTTGTTCCTAATTTGCTAAATTAAAGAAATTATGTGATATATAACAAGTATTTAAGACAAGCAGTAGATGCCGGACTAATACTGAAAAAGGTTCATTGCTTGTTAAAATTTAATCAGTCGAGGTGGATGGTAGATTATATTTATTTAGATACGAAATGCCGTGCTGTAGCTAAAACGGAATTTAAGAAAAACAGTTTAAAGTTTATGAATAATTCCG
Source organism: Venustaconcha ellipsiformis (assembly GCA_003401595.1). Lineage (NCBI taxonomy): Eukaryota > Metazoa > Mollusca > Bivalvia > Unionida > Unionidae > Venustaconcha > Venustaconcha ellipsiformis. The sequence continues at coordinate 16,611 of QKMX01159291.1, forward strand.
TATTCGATACGATGATGGAGATGCCAGTACTAGTGACGTATTTTATCAGTTTGGTCTAGTAATAAAAATAATGTTCAAAAATTTAATATTAGACGACGGAGTTAGTAAAATTAAAAAAATATTGATTACTGGTTAGCAATAATCAGTTGATATTAATGATGAAATTTCAGGTATTTCTTTTAGTGAATTTGATAGAATGAAACTCTCACATATCAAGTCAGATAACAGCAAATATTTTGATTATATTAAAAAATTACGAGATGAGCTCATATTGAAAAATACGATAAACTGTTTGATCCAATTTGTTAAGACAAATATGCAAAAATTAATATCGACTTAGATCGATCAAAGGTTTTTTGCAAGGGTAGTTAGAATCTTCTCAGTAAGATTTCAATAAAACAGCTATATGAATGTGTAAAGTAAGCTTAAATTTTTTATTTTATTTGTATAAACATGATAATGAATCATTCCTAATAGCTTATGTTGAGACACTAATAATGAGAGAAGAAATATAACTGTCTGTCGCATTTGTATCTATTGAAGGGAGATAATCCTGTCTTCCAGCTGATATAAATTGCCTGTGTTATCGAACATGGCATGTAATGTTAGATATAAGTATTTGATAACATTACTCATCTAAGGAAACTGTTTTGTTTGCCTTTTTCATTGTTTTTCGTTAAGGAAAGAAACTAAACTGTTGAAAATATCCGGTACCAAACAGTATAATAATTTTAAGACCTTAGAATGAATATTTGTTTGTTTGTTTGTTGTTGGGCTTAACCCCCTTTTACAGCACACGATAGGCTATTCATGGCGGCCAGTATT